>OY757941.1:61064685-61164685 GCA_963585895.1 Sepioteuthis lessoniana
TGGACATTTGTTTGGTTACAAACAAATGCCCATGTCCATGGACATGGACATAGACATGGACATTTGTTTGGTTACAAACAAATGCCCATGTCCATGGACATGGACATGGACATTTGTTTGGTTACAAACAAATGCCCATGTCCATGGACATGGACATGGACATGGACATGGACATTTGTTTGGTTACAAACAAATGCCCATGTCCATGGACATGGACATGTACATGGGCATTTGTTTGGTTACAAACAAATGCCCATGTCCATGGACATGGACATGGACATGGACATTTGTTTGGTTACAAACAAATGTCCATGTCCATGGACATAGACATGGACATGGACATTTGTTTGGTTACAAACAAATGCCCATGTCCATGGACATGGACATGGACATGGACATGGACATTTGTTTGGTTACAAACAAATGCCCATGTCCATGGACATGGACATGGACATTGTCATTTGTTTGGTTACAAACAAATGCCCATGTCCATGTCCATGGACATGGACATGGACATTTGTTTGGTTACAAACAAATGCCCATGTCCATGGACATGGACATGGACATGGGCATTTGTTTGGTTACAAACTAATGCCCATGTCTATGGACATGGACATGGACATGGGCATTGGTTTGGTTACAAACAAATGCCCATGGACATGGACATGGACATGGACATTTGTTTGGTTACAAACAAATGCCCATGTCCATGGACATGGACATGGACATGGGCATTTGTTTGGATACAAACAAATGCCCATGCCCATGGACATGGACATGGACATGGGCATTTGTTTGGTTACAAACAAATGCCCATTTCCATGGACATGGACATGGACATGGACATGGACATTTGTTTGGTTACAAACAAATGCCCATGTCCATGGACATGGACATGGACATGGGCATTTGTTTGGTTACAAACAAATGCCCATGTCCATGTCCATGGACATGGACATGGACATGGACATTTGTTTGGTTACAAACAAATGCCCATATCCATGGACATGGACATGGACATGGATATGGACATTAGTTTGGTTACAAACAAATGCCCATGTCCATGGACATGGACATGGACATGGGCATTTGTTTGGTTACAAACAAATGCCCATGTCTATGGACATGGACATGGACATGGGCATTTGTTTGGTTACAAACAAATGCCCATGTCCATGGACATGGACATGGACATGGACATTTGTTTGGTTACAAACAAATGCCCATATCCATGGACATGGACATGGACATGGACATGGACATTAGTTTGGTTACAAACAAATGCCCATGTCCATGGACATGGTCATGGACATGGGCATTTGTTTGGTTACAAACAAATGCCCATGTCCATGTCCATGGACATGGACATGGACATGGACATTTGTTTGGTTACAAACAAATGCCCATATCCATGGACATGGACATGGACATGGACATTAGTTTGGTTACAAACAAATGCCCATGTCCATGGACATGGACATGGACATGGGCATTTGTTTGGTTACAAACAAATGCCCATGTCTATGGACATGGACATGGACATGGGCATTTGTTTGGTTACAAACAAATGCCCATGTCCATGGACATGGACATGGACATGGACATTTGTTTGGTTACAAACAAATGCCCATGTCAGTGGACATGGACATGGACATGGGCATTTGTTTGGTTACAAACAAATGCCCATGGACATGGACATGGACATGGACATGGACATGGACATTTGTTTGGTTACAAACAAATGCCCATGTCCATGGACATGGACATGGACATGGACATTTGTTTGGTTACAAACAAATGCCCATGTCCATGGACATGGACATGGACATGGGCATTTGTTTGGTTACAAACAAATGCCCATGGACATGGACATGGACATGGACATGGACATTTGCTTGGTTACAAACAAATGCCCATGTCCATGGACATGGACATGGACATTTGTTTGGTTACAAACAAATGCCCATGTCCATGGACATGGACATGGACATGGGCATTTGTTTGGTTACAAACAAATGCCCATGGACATGGACATGGACATGGACATTTGTTTGGTTACAAACAAATGCCCATGTCCATGGACATGGACATGGACATGGACATTTGTTTGGTTACAAACAAATGCCCATGTCCATGGACATGGACATAGACATGGACATTTGTTTGGTTACAAACAAATGCCCATGTCCATGTACATGGACATGGACATGGACATGGGCATTTGTTTGGTTACAAACAAATGCCCATGTCCATGGACATGGACATGGACATTTGTTTGGTTACAAACAAATGCCCATGTCCATGGACATGGACATGGACATGGACATTTGTTTGGTTACAAACAAATGCCCATGTCCATGGACATGGACATGGACATGGGCATTTGTTTGGTTACAAACAAAGGCCCATGTCCATGGACATGGACATGGACATGGGCATTTGTTTGGTTACAAACAAATGCCCATGTCCATGGGCATGGGCATTTGTTTGGTTACAAACAAATGCCCATGTCCATGGACATGGACATGGACATTTGTTTGGTTACAAACAAATTTGTTTTGTTACAAACAAATGCCCATGTCCATGGACATGGACATGGACATGGGCATTTGTTTGGTTACAAACAAATGCCCATGTCCATGGACATGGACATGGACATGGACATGGACATTTGTTTGGTTACAAACAAATGCCCATGTCCATGGACATGGACATGGACATGGGCATTTGTTTGGTTACAAACAAATGCCCATATCCATGGACATGGACATGGACATTTGTTTGGTTACAAACAAATGCCCATGTCCATGGACATGGACATGGACATGGACATGGGCATTTGTTTGGTTACAAACAAATGCCCATGTCCATGGACATGGACATGGACATTTGTTTGGTTACAAACAAATGCCCATGTCCATGGACATGGGCATTTGTTTGGTTACAAACAAATGCCCATGGACATGGACATGGACATGGACATTTGTTTGGTTACAAACAAATGCCCATGTCCATGGACATGGACATGGACATGGACATGGACATGGGCATTTGTTTGGTTACAAACAAATGCCCATGTCCATGTCCATGGACATGGACATGGACATGGACATTTGTTTGGTTAGGAACAAATGCCCATATCCATGGACATGGACATGGACATGGACATTAGTTTGGTTACAAACAAATGCCCATGTCCATGGACATGGACATGGACATGGGCATTTGTTTGGTTACAAACAAATGCCTATGTCTATGGACATGGACATGGACATGGGCATTTGTTTGGTTACAAACAAATGCCCATGTCCATGGACATGGACATGGACATGGACATTTGTTTGGTTACAAACAAATGCCCATGTCCATGGACATGGACATGGACATGGGCATTTGTTTGGTTACAAACAAATGCCCATGTCCATGGACATGGACATGGACATGGACATTTGTTTGGTTACAAACAAATGCCCATGTCCATGGACATGGACATGGACATGGGCATTTGTTTGGTTACAAACAAATGCCCATGTCCATGGACATGGACATGGACATTTGTTTGGTTACAAACAAATGCCCATGTCCATGGACATGGACATGGACATTTGTTTGGTTACAAACAAATGCCCATGTCCATGGACATGGACATGGACATGGACATTTGTTTGGTTACAAACAAATGCCCATGTCCATGGACATGGACATGGACATGGACATTTGTTTGGTTACAAACAAATGCCCATGTCCATGGACATGGACATGGACATTTGTTTGGTTACAAACAAATGCCCATGTCCATGGACATGGACATGGACATGGGCATTTGTTTGGTTACAAACAAATGCCCATGTCCATGGACATGGACATGGACATTTGTTTGGTTACAAACAAATGCCCATGTCCATGGACATGGACATGGACATTTGTTTGGTTACTAACAAATGCCCATGTCCATGGACATGGACATGGGCATTTGTTTGGTTACAAACAAATGCCCATGTCCATGGACATGGACATGGACATGGGCATTTGTTTGGTTACAAACAAATGCCCATGTCCATGGACATGGACATGGACATGGACATGGACATGGACATTTGTTTGGTTACAAACAAATGCCCATGTCCATGGACATGGACATGGACATGGGCATTTGTTTGGTTACAAACAAATGCCCATGTCCATGGACATGGACATGGACATGGACATTTGTTTGGTTATAAACAAATGCCCATGTCCATGGACATGAACATGGACATGGACATGGACATTAGTTTGGTTACAAACAAATGCCCATGTCCATGGACATGGTCATGGACATGGGCATTTGTTTGGTTACAAACAAATGCCCATGTCCATGTCCATGGACATGGACATGGACATGGACATTTGTTTGGTTACAAACAAATGCCCATATCCATGGACATGGACATGGACATGGACATTAGTTTGGTTACAAACAAATGCCCATGTCCATGGACATGGACATGGACATGGGCATTTGTTTGGTTACAAACAAATGCCCATGTCCATGGACATGGACATGGACATGGACATGGACATTTGTTTGGTTATAAACAAATGCCCATGTCCATGGACATGAACATGGACATGGACATGGACATTTGTTTGGTTACAAACAAATGCCCATGTCCATGGACATGGACATGGACATGGGCATTTGTTTGGTTACAAACAAATGCCCATGTCCATGGACATGGACATGGACATGGGCATTTGTTTGGTTACAAACAAATGCCCATGTCCATGGACATGTCCATGGACATGGACATGGACATTTGTTTGGTTACAAACAAATGCCCATATCCATGGACATGGACATGGACATGGACATTTGTTTGGTTACAAACAAATGCCCATGTCCATGGACATGGACATGGACATGGACATGGACATGGACAATAGTTTGGTTACAAACAAATGCCCATGTCCATGGACATGGACATGGACATGGGCATTTGTTTGGTTACAAACTAATGCCCATGTCTATGGACATGGACATGGACATGGGCATTTGTTTGGTTACAAACAAATGCCCATGTCCATGGACATGGACATGGACATTTGTTTGGTTACAAACAAATGCCCATGTCCATGGACATGGACATGGACATGGGCATTTGTTTGGATACAAACAAATGCCCATGTCCATGGACATGGACATGGACATGGACATGGACATTTGTTTGGTTACAAACAAATGCCCATGTCCATGGACATGGACATGGACATTTGTTTGGTTACAAACAAATGCCCATGTCCATGGACATGGGCATTTGTTTGGTTACAAACAAATGCCCATGGACATGGACATGGACATGGACATTTGTTTGGTTACAAACAAATGCCCATGTCCATGGACATGGACATGGACATGGACATGGGCATTTGTTTGGTTACAAACAAATGCCCATGGACATGGACATGGACATGGGCATTTGTTTGGTTACAAACAAATGCCCATGTCCATGTCCATGGACATGGACATGGACATGGACATTTGTTTGGTTAGGAACAAATGCCCATATCCATGGACATGGACATGGACATGGACATTAGTTTGGTTACAAACAAATGCCCATGTCCATGGACATGGACATGGACATGGGCATTTGTTTGGTTACAAACAAATGCCTATGTCTATGGACATGGACATGGACATGGGCATTTGTTTGGTTACAAACAAATGCCCATGTCCATGGACATGGACATGGACATGGACATTTGTTTGGTTACAAACAAATGCCCATGTCCATGGACATGGACATGGACATGGGCATTTGTTTGGTTACAAACAAATGCCCATGTCCATGGACATGGACATGGACATGGACATGGACATTTGTTTGGTTACAAACAAATGCCCATGTCTATGGACATGGACATGGACATGGGCATTTGTTTGGTTACAAACAAATGCCCATGTCCATGGACATGGACATGGATATGGACATTTGTTTGGTTACAAACAAATGCCCATGTCCATGGACATGGACATGGACATGGGCATTTGTTTGGTTACAAACAAATGCCCATGTCCATGGACATGGACATGGACATGGACATTTGTTTGGTTACAAACAAATGCCCATGTCCATGTACATGGACATGGACATGGACATGGGCATTTGTTTGGTTACAAACAAATGCCCATGTCCATGGACATGGACATGGACATGGACATGGACATTTGTTTGGTTACAAACAAATGCCCATATCCATGGACAGGGACATGGACATGGACATTTGTTTGGTTACAAACAAATGCCCATGTCCATGGACATGGACATGGACATGGACATGGGCATTTGTTTGGTTACAAACAAATGCCCATGTCTATGGACATGGACATGGACATGGACATTTGTTTGGTTACAAACAAATGCCCATGTCCATGGACATGGACATGGACATGGACATTTGTTTGGTTACAAACAAATGCCCATGTCCATGGACATGGACATGGACATGGGCATTTGTTCGGTTACAAACAAATGCCCATGTCCATGGACATGGACATGGACATGGACATGGACATTTGTTTGGTTACAAACAAATGCCCATGTCCATGGACATGGACATGGACATGGGCATTTGTTTGGTTACAAACAAATGCCCATGTCCATGGACATGGACATGGATATGGGCATTTGTTTGGTTACAAACAAATGCCCATGTCCATGTCCATGGACATGGACATGGACATGGGCATTTGTTTGGTTAAAAACAAATGCCCATGTCCATGGACATGGACATGGACATTTGTTTGGTTACAAATAAATGCCGATGTCCATGGACATGGACATGGACATGGACATTTGTTTGGTTACAAACAAATGCCGATGTCCATGGACATGGACATTTGTTTGGTTACAAACAAATGCCCATGTCCATGGACATGGACATGGACATGGGCATTTGTTTGGTTACAAACAAATGCCCATGTCCATGTCCATGGACATGGACATGGACATGGACATTTGTTTGGTTACAAACAAATGCCCATGTCCAGGGACATGGACATGGACATGGACATGGGCATTTGTTTGGTTAAAAACAAATGCCCATGTCCATGGACATGGACATGGACATTTGTTTGGTTACAAACAAATGCCCATGTCCATGGACATGGACGTGGACATGGACATTTGTTTGGTTACAAACAAATGCCCATGTCCATGGACATGGACATGGACATGGGCATTTGTTTGGTTACAAACAAATGCCAATGTCCATGGACATGGACATGGACATGGGCATTTGTTTGGTTACAAACAAATGCCCATGTCCATGGACATGGACATGGACATTTGTTTGGTTACAAACAAATGCCGATGTCCATGGACATGGACATGGACATGGACATTTGTTTGGTTACAAACAAATGCCCATGTCCATGGACATGGACATGGACATGGACATTTGTTTGGTTACAAACAAATGCCCATGTCCATGGACATGGACATGGACATTTGTTTGGTTACAAACAAATGCCCATGTCCATGGACATGGACATGGACATGGGCATTTGTTTGGTTACAAACAAATGCCCATGTCCATGGACATGGACATGGACATGGGCATTTGTTAGGTTACAAACAAATGCCCATGTCCATGTCCATGGACATGGACATGGACATGGACATTTGTTTGGTTACAAACAAATGCCCATGTCCAGGGACATGGACATGGACATGGACATTTGTTTGGTTACAAACAAATGCCCATGTCCAGGGACATGGACATGGACATTTGTTTGGTTACAAACAAATGCCCATGTCCATGGACATGGACGTGGACATGGACATTTGTTTGGTTACAAACAAATGCCCATGTCCATGTCCATGGACATGGGCATTTGTTTGGTTACAAACAAATGCCCATGTCCATGGACATGGACATGGACATTTGTTTGGTTACAAACAAATGCCCATGTCCATGGACATGGACATGGACATGGGCATTTGTTTGGTTACAAACAAATGCCCATGTCCATGTCCATGGACATGGACATGGACATTTTTTTGGTTACAAACAAATGCCCATGTCCAGGGACATGGACATGGACATGGACATGGGCATTTGTTTGGTTAAAAACAAATGCCCATGTCCATGGACATGGACGTGGACATGGACATTTGTTTGGTTACAAACAAATGCCCATGTCCATGGACATGGACATGGACATGGGCATTTGTTTGGTTACAAACAAATTCCCATGTCCATGGACATGGACATGGACATGGACATGGACATTTGTTTGGTTACAAACAAATGCCCATGTCCATGGACATGGACATGGACATGGGCATTTGTTTGGTTACAAACAAATGCCCATGTCCATGTCCATGGACATGGACATGGACATGGACATTTGTTTGGTTACAAACAAATGCCCATGTCCAGGGACATGGACATGGACATTTGTTTGGTTACAAACAAATGCCCATGTCCATGGACATGGACGTGGACATGGACATTTGTTTGGTTACAAACAAATGCCCATGTCCATGGACATGGACATGGGCATTTGTTTGGTTACAAACAAATGCCCATGTCCATGGACATGGACATGGACATGGGCATTTGTTTGGTTACAAACAAATGCCCATATCCATGGATATGGACATGGACATTTGTTTGGTTACAAACAAATGCCCATGTCCATGGACATGGACATGGACATGGGCATTTGTTTGGTTACAAACAAATGCCCATGTCCATGGACATGGACATGGACATGGACATTTGTTTGGTTACAACAAATGCCCATGTCCATGGACATGGACATGGACATTGTCATTTGTTTGGTTACAAACAAATGCCCATGTCCATGTCCATGGACATGGACATGGACATTTGTTTGGTTACAAACAAATGCCCATGTCCATGGACATGGACATGGACATTTGTTTGGTTACAAACAAATGCCGATGTCCATGGACAAATGCCCATGTCCATGGACATGGACGTGGACATGGGCATTTGTTTGGTTACAAACAAATGCCCATGTCCATGTCCATGGACATGGACATGGACATGGGCATTTGTTTGGTTAAAAACAAATGCCCATGTCCATGGACATGGACATGGACATTTGTTTGGTTACAAATAAATGCCGATGTCCATGGACATGGACATGGACATGGACATTTGTTTGGTTACAAACAAATGCCGATGTCCATGGACATGGACATGGACATGGACATTTGTTTGGTTACAAACAAATGCCCATGTCCATGGACATGGACATGGACATGGGCATTTGTTTGGTTACAAACAAATGCCCATGTCCATGGACATGGACATGGACATGGGCATTTGTTTGGTTACAAACAAATGCCCATGTCCATGTCCATGGACATGGACATGGACATGGGCATTTGTTTGGTTACAAAAAAATGCCCATGTCCATGTCCATGGACATGGACATGGACATGGACATTTGTTTGGTTACAAACAAATGCCCATGTCCAGGGACATGGACATGGACATTTGTTTGGTTACAAACAAATGCCCATGTCCATGGACATGGACGTGGACATGGACATTTGTTTGGTTACAAACAAATGCCCATGTCCATGGACATGGACATGGACATGGGCATTTGTTTGGTTACAAACAAATGCCCATGTCCATGGACATGGACATGGACATTTGTTTGGTTACAAACAAATGCCGATGTCCATGGACATGGACATGGACATGGACATTTGTTTGGTTACAAACAAATGCCCATGTCCATGGACATGGACATGGACATTTGTTTGGTTACAAACAAATGCCCATGTCCATGTCCATGGACATGGACATGGACATGGACATGGACATGGACATTTGTTTGGTTACAAACAAATGCCCATGTCCATGGACATGGACATGGACATGGGCATTTGTTTGGTTACAAACAAATGCCCATGTCCATGGACATGGACATGGACATGGGCATTTGTTAGGTTACAAACAAATGCCCATGTCCATGTCCATGGACATGGACATGGACATGGACATTTGTTTGGTTACAAACAAATGCCCATGTCCAGGGACATGGACATGGACATGGACATTTGTTTGGTTACAAACAAATGCCCATGTCCAGGGACATGGACATGGACATTTGTTTGGTTACAAACAAATGCCCATGTCCATGGACATGGACGTGGACATGGACATTTGTTTGGTTACAAACAAATGCCCATGTCCATGGACATGGACATGGACATGGACATTTGTTTGGTTACAAACAAATGCCCATGTCCATGGACATGGACATGGACATGGGCATTTGTTTGGTTACAAACAAATGCCCATGTCCATGTCCATGGACATGGACATGGACATTTGTTTGGTTACAAACAAATGCCCATGTCCAGGGACATGGACATGGACATGGACATGGGCATTTGTTTGGTTAAAAACAAATGCCCATGTCCATGGACATTTGTTTAGTTACAAACAAATGCCCATGTCCATGGACATGGACGTGGACATGGACATTTGTTTGGTTACAAACAAATGCCCATGTCCATGGACATGGACATGGACATGGACATTTGTTTGGTTACAAACAAATGCCGATGTCCATGTCCATGGACATGGACATGGACATTTGTTTGGTTACAAACAAATGCCCATGTCCATGGACATGGACATGGACATGGACATTTGTTTGGTTACAAACAAATGCCCATGTCCATGTCCATGGACATGGACATGGACATGGACATTTGTTTGGTTACAAACAAATGCCCATGTCCATGGACATGGACGTGGACATGGACATTTGTTTGGTTACAAACAAATGCCCATGTCCATGGACATGGACATGGACATGGGCATTTGTTTGGTTACAAACAAATGCCCATGTCCATGGACATGGACATGGACATGGACATGGACATTTGTTTGGTTACAAACAAATGCCCATGTCCAGGGACATGGACATGGACATGGGCATTTTTTTGGTTACAAACAAATGCCCATGTCCATGGACATGGACATGGACATGGGCATTTGTTTGGTTACAAACAAATGCCCATGTCCATGGATATGGACATGGACATTTGTTTGGTTACAAACAAATGCCCATGTCCATGGACATGGACATGGACATGGACATTTGTTTGGTTACAAACAAATGCCGATGTCCATGGACATGGACATGGACATGGACATTTGTTGGGTTACAAACAAATGCCCATGTCCATGGACATGGACATGGACATGGGCATTTGTTTGGTTACAAACAAATGCCCATGTCCATGGACATGGACATGGACATGGACATTTGTTTGGTTACAAACAAATGCCCATGTCCATGGACATGGACATGGACATGGGCATTTGTTTGGTTACAAACAAATGCCCATGTCCATGGACATGGACATGGATATGGGCATTTGTTTGGTTACAAACAAATGCCCATGTCCATGGACATGGACATGGGCATTTGTTTGGTTACAAACAAATGCCCATGTCCATGTCCATGGACATGGACATGGACATGGACATTTGTTTGGTTACAAACAAATGCCCATGTCCAGGGACATGGACATGGACATGGACATGGGCATTTGTTTGGTTAAAAACAAATGCCCATGTCCATGGACATGGACATGGACATTTGTTTGGTTACAAACAAATGCCCATGTCCATGGACATGGACGTGGACATGGACATTTGTTTGGTTACAAACAAATGCCCATGTCCATGGACATGGACATGGACATGGGCATTTGTTTGGTTACAAACAAATGCCCATGTCCATGGACATGGACATGGACATGGACATGGACATTTGTTTGGTTACAAACAAATGCCCATGTCCATGGACATGGACGTGGACATGGACATTTGTTTGGTTACAAAAAAATGGCCATGTCCATGGACATGGACATGGACATGGACATTTGTTTGGTTACAAACAAATGCCCATGTCCATGGACATGGACATGGACATGGGCATTTGTTTGGTTACAAACAAATGCCCATGTCCATGGACATGGACATGGACATGGACATTTGTTTGGTTACAAACAAATGCCCATGTCCATGGACATGGACATGTACATGGGCATTTGTTTGGTTACAAACAAATGCCCATGTCCATGGACATTGACATGGACATGGACATTTGTTTGGTTACAAACAAATGCCCATGTCCATGGACATGGACATGGACATGGACATGGGCATTTGTTTGTAACCAAACAAATGCCCATGTCCAGGGACATGGACATGGACATGGACATGGACATGGGCATTTGTTTGGTTACAAACAAATGCCCAAGTCCATGGACATGGACATGGACATGGACATGGGCATTTGTTTGGTTACAAACAAATGCCCATGTCCATGGCCATGGACATGGACATGGGCATTTGTTTGGTTAAAAACAAATGCCCATGTCCAGGGACATGGACATGGACATGGACATGGGCATTTGTTTGGTTACAAACAAATGCCCATGTCCATGGACATGGACATGGACATGGGCATTTGTTTGGTTACAAACAAATGCCCATGTCCAGGGACATGGACATGGACATGGACATGGGCATTTGTTTGGTTACAAACAAATGCCCATGTCCATGGACATGGACATGGACATGGATATGGGCATTTGTTTGGTTACAAACAAATGCCCATGTCCATGGACATGGACATGGACATGGGCATTTGTTTGGTTAAAAACAAATGCCCATGTCCATGACATGGACATGGACATTTGTTTGGTTACAAACAAATGCCCATGTCCATGTCCATGTCCATGGACATGGACATGGGCATTTGTTTGTAACCAAACAAATGCCCATGTCCATGGACATGGACATGGACATGGGCATTTGTTTGTAACCAAACAAATGTCCATGTCCATGGACATGGACATGGACATGGACATTTGTTTGGTTACAAACAAATGCCCATGTCCATTTCGGGAGTATCTTCCTAACAAGAACTTACGAACTCCTGATACCAACATTGATTATACAATAAGCAGCCTTTCCAATCGTCTTACATAACACCTCTCTGACACTAGTGTCATCGAACAACTTATAACTAAAACAGAAATTTTAAAAATCACAAAAAACGCCTATAAATCCTCGAAGCCATCTGTATTAAAAGTAAACAAAAAACATCGGTTCCAATATTCTAAAAATCTTTAACGTTCCAAACAAAAAAGACCCTTCCAATAATAAACAGTTTAAACGAAATGAATTTTGCTCCCAAATTAAACAATGAAAACAATATCCATAATAAATTCCCCTAAAGAAGTTCATTCAATGTGATCAGAAGTGTTTTGAAGTAGAACCTTCAATATCAACTGTATCCTGATACAGAGAAACTAGCAAGAAAGCTAGGAAAAAAGCATAAGATGGATAGTTAGATACATTTTGAAACATGCGTCCATTCAAGTTCATCGGGAAAAATTTTCTAGATTTTTTTATTTCTTTTTTTTTTTTTTTTGTGATTGGAACTAATTTGATTCTTTAACTCACCGCACTCTTTTCTTTATTTTTCAAAAGAAAAAACAAAAATAAATTAATCATTTTACATTTTATGAAAAGGGTTTACTTTCTCATTGTAATATAATGTAGAATAATCATCCATTTCTAGAACAGTTAGCGTTAAAAAAGACAAATAACTTGGCAGGTCGAATTATTTTTTGAACGGGTGTATGTGCAGAGTACTTCCAGGAGTTCCGTAGGCTTAAACCAACTTTGTAAAAACAATAACCTGCAATCAAAATATATTTATATTCATCTATATGTGAGAAAAATACGTAGAAAAATGGATACACGAAACACTGGCAACGGATTTAGCAATTAATTTCGTCTTTATTTTAAAAAGATTTCCTTGAGGAACTCTTTCTAAAACAAAGACGAAATATCATTGCAAAATTCGTTGCCAGCGTTTAGTTTATCCACTTATCTGTTTATTTTCTGTTTTGTCAGATTTACCAAAATCTGCCATTTCTATCTCTCTCTCTCTCTCTCTCTCTATATATATATATATATATATATATATATATATATATATATTTATATATATATTAAGTCAAAATTTTAAAATTAACAGAATTTAACTCCAAAATCAAAAATGGAGAAGGCAACTCAATCTGGCGAAGGCAACTCTACCATCCAACTTCTGCAAACTTGTAGGTATCTTTTGACGAGAAAAGTCTAAAATAAGGTATTCTGAAATAAAATCTGAAGTTTACAAAGTCATCAGTTAGCTTTACTTTGCTTAACACCGGGCTGTAGCTTTGTAGACGCTGAGAGTGGCAGAAGGATTTTAAAGCATACGTCGATCTAATACAATAATGTGCAGATGTCTTATTCCCTTATCATCTTACGCATCTTGTAAATTTTTCACAAGTTGAATTCGTTACAAATCAGGATGCCTGAGTGGTAATTTCAGCGGTAAATACGGCAATCATCTCACAAGATGTGGTAGTCGTCGTCGTCATCATCATCATTATATATATATATATATATATATATATATATATATAGATATATATATATATATATATATATACCTGAGGTTTTGATTCTAAGATTCTATTATAAAGTTTCATCAATATCATGGATTTTATTTTATTATTTTGAATAAGATATTTTAAATCATCTTTCCAGATGTCATTCACTCGTTTTATTATGTTAGTACGTTTTCCATAATATTATCTGATTATTCAACTGATTATTCTAACAAATATATAATATGTATTGTTTTTACATTAGTGACTGAAATTTAAAAAAAAAGCACCGAAGAGAAAAGGATCAAGAAAAGAACAAATATCCTTTTATTAAGACATCATTGTTGGAGTGGCAAACGTGCTGGAGGTGGACTGTTATATAATAAGGAGCGAGTTCGAACTCTAATCATTTACTTCCGGAATAATTCCCATAGGAAAGGTATAAAACCCCTTATTGATTCAAGAGTATCATAACATCTATTTTACAAGGATGGTTTTGGTATTAATTAACCCACGAAGGTTGATATACCATTAAACACACCAAAGTAAGAAATAATTCTCCTTAAACTAGGTGGTTGTTATTTGTGTCGAACGTAGGGCCAACATAAGAAAGCATTTTGCTAGAAAAAGCTGGCGTTTCCAAATTGATTACAACTACAACGAAGACTAAAATATTTTTCTTTTTATTCTTCAGAAAGAGACGTCTTTTCATTACACATCAATTTAATTGAACCTCGAGGGCATCTGAAATATACTTGAATAGGTTGAGACAATTTTGAAATATTTTTCTTTGTTTGCATACGAGTAAAAAGGTCAAGTGCTTCATTTTTATTTCATACGAACAAGAAAAGGACACGTGGCGTTCAGTAGTGCTTATAACCTGGAATAGCATTCCCACTATACCATTACAACATTTGAAAAAGTGCAATATTATTTACTATTATGGAAGATGAAAAGTGATAAAATTCAGATATATTTCCTTCGATACACTGACCAACTATTTTTACTCTTAAGAGAGAATTTTGTCAAAAAATCTTTTATAATTCATTTTGTCGTGACATCTTAGAGTCTTTCGTGAAAATGAAAGCAAACTGTGAATGTCTAAGAATATCCAGTGGACTGAGTTTCTTCCTTTCGGTTGGATTTGTTTCTTTAACGATATATCAACCTTCTCTGGGGGACGAAAATTATAGAATTCACCGAAAAAAATTAGAGTTAATAGCTACTTGTCCGTCATCAAGATTTTATGACAATCTTTCTTCTTTTAGACATGTGTATTTCATTAGTTTAAAGCAATATCAATTACCAAAGTAGTTTCAAGACTTTTTAGATTGTGTAAATCTATTGTCGTTTTCTTAGACCTAAAACTATGCCAGTTTAGTTTTCAAAGTTATTCTTGTCATAATTGTAAAGAAACATTCTAGAAAGATTTTCTCATCGATTCTGTGTGGACACTAGATGCCGTCTTAAGGATCCGTCAGGAGTGTTGAACGATAGGGATGGATGGCGAGAGAGGAAGTGACTGACAGAGACAGAGAGAGACCGAGAAGAGAGAGAGAGAGAGAGTCAGGAAACTATGCTATCAGCATGACTAGATAAACATGTATCTATCTATGATCAAAATATCGAATAGTGTATATATATATATAAATATATATATATATATATATATATATATATATATGTAAATATATATATATGTATATATATATATATGTTTCTATATATATATATATATATATATATAGTGTTGGACTCCGGCCTCAAAATAAGTCAGTTCGAACTCAATTCGACCTACGATGCGCACTTTCGAACTAATACTCATGAGAAAAAGGTATGAATTCCCTTCCCCCCACTCCCGACAGGTTTCGGGTTGAATTGTATCACTGTTGTTCAAAAAGAATGGCTATGGCATTAAGTAACCCATCAAGATTGAAATACCATTAAACAAAGGTACCTTGCCATCGATTTTCCTTGTGACATTCTTTTTTTTTAAATGCCATATATATATATATATATATAGATAGATATATGTATTTATATATATATATATATATATATTTATATGAAGGAAGAAATGATGAAGACTTCTAATCGAATCAAAATTTATCAATCATAATTATTTCTTATACTAAAATAATCTTTATAAAACACTTCTGCATTGAAAAAAGATTGAAGTCGAAACGCGTTGGCAAATGAACAAAACATCAAACATATTTTTCAAACATTTTACCTTTTCTACACACACACACACACACACACACACACACATATATATATATATATATATATATATATATATATATAGAGAGAGAGAGATAGAGTGAAAGAGATGGATAGATAGATAGATAGATAGATAGATAGATAGATAGATAGATAGATAGATCTTGTCCTTGTTTTGTATTTCAGCGGCAACTTTCAGACTTATTTTTAAACGAATCCCTGATAACGTCAATTTTGATTCCAGATTTGAAATTCACAAAAAAATCCTATTTTTGGATTTGCTCAACCGTCTGACCCTGGCAGGATGTGACTCAAGGTGAACTTTTAAGCAGAATACAGCTGGTATTAATTCAGAGTATTTTTTCTAGACTGGTTCCCCAACAAAGGTTAAAGAAATCAGTCCGCCCTACTAATTAGCTATATCTGAGGGAGAAACAGATGGGTTCATGCCTTTCTCAAGGGCATTGGGAAGAATTCATGATGACGATAATTGTTAATTTAAGAACCCCTACAATTCTCTTTGCATAAATATAACTTTGAGTAAATATAACTCTTTCAAATCACCATTTTCAATGTCAGTTTAATATTTTTTTCTCTAGTTACGGACTTCACTCAAAATTATCAACTCCCATGTCAGGAAATACATACCTTTTTGCCAGTCGTTGCAATCCTCCTTTGGTCACCTGATGAAGGTTAGAGAAAAAGGGATGGTGTGTAAATCTCTTTCACAAAGAATTCAATCCACACGAAATAAACACAGACATGAAAGTAAAAAATCAAATCATAAAGTTTAAATCTTTGTGTTTATATGTACTGGAAAGGCAGAGGCATACATCAGTCGAAATATAGTTATTTACGAAGCTTAACTGTGCCCACTGAAAATCGAACTCACTAACTATGGCTTGCTAATCCATTTTGCTAAGCTTTACACTACAGTCAAAATATCGAGCTGAAAATCGAAAGTGGTCAGAATTTCCATCCGATGGACTTATTACGAAGGTGGATCAAACGTTTGTGGGACGTAACTCACGTGGCTGAAGCAGTTCAAGCCTTGGTGAGTTCCCATTATCATTGGTAATATCGTATTAGTTAGTGCACTTATAAGTTTACACCATGTTTGATCTGAAAGCCGCACAGATAAAGATGCAACGTAGACTAATTCGGTAACTTATGTTAAACGAATTCGAACTAGACTATAACACTGCGGTTGTTGTATGAAAGATGAAGGTGTACTAGGTGAAAAAAAACAGATGGTTCAAGAAATCGGGTTACAAGAATCTCTATATTCAGGTGAGGTTAAGTAAGCTTAAAATCCTGAATTCAGATGCTGTTCTTCAAACCACAGAAGTAAATCAGGAGAATATCTGGCCAAATCGGCATCTAACTGTCAGTGTGGTTCGTCAACTTCACCGAATTGTGCCTTACGTCACAAGAATATTGCAAATTTTTAACTCACCCAACTACTTCATGGACGTGGCCACAACAAAAAGAAAAGTGCAGTGGTGTTTCAACAAATATAAGACTCACTGGAATAAGTTATTAGAATTCTAAGGGGTTTAATTTGAAGAAAATTAAGGTTTCTTGCATTATTCATTTCTGTCTTGTTAAATACAGTTTCAGTCTCAATACTTTTTGATCATTAGATGCTTGCTTATGTCTCATGACATGTTTTATGTCTCAATCCTAATGGATTTTTTAATGCCAAATCCTTTAATACGTTTTGAATACACCTCGGATATACAGGCGTTGGCGAATGAACAACGCTCAATGTATTTCCACAAGGATGAATTTGGCATTAAATAATCCACCAAGGTTGATATGCCATTAAAACAAAGAAGCAAAACAATTTAGAAATAGTCAAAAAATATAATTGTGCATTTTTCTTGCATGATGCATCAAGTATTTGACACATAGTTATGCTAACAGGAGGCATAAGTATTTTCCTACTGCATTTTAGGAACTGGATTACTTGTCATGCTATATTTCTGCCTAAAAGAAAGAAGCAAAAGGTTTATGAAAATCGAAAACATCAAAATTGCAAACTTTATTACTTCATATCCTTTGAGCCGAACCCTGAAACCTTCTTGCAAAGATGTGAAACTCTATTAAAGTGGGTAAAAAAAAATAGTCCGTGTGTTCTTTCGTCTTGAAAGATTCACACGGAACTCTGGTGAACGTATTCAGCAGAATTTCTTTCTGTGTGTGCGTGTGTGTGTGTATGTGTGTGTGTATGTGTGTGTGTGCGCACGCGCGCGTGTGTGTGTATGTTTGATTTTTTTCTTGGAAAAGGGTTGAAAATTGCATTAATCTCTGTCACGTGATTGCTAAACAGGACAATATGGCTGGCAGGAAGGAAGAAAGGAATCAATGGATCCAGAGATATGGTTGTTATTTTTGTTTAAAATTGAAATATGTGCGTGGATATCTTTATAGGAAAAAAAAAAAAAAAACAGAAAAGAAATTTCAAAAGAAAAAAGAAAATAAATGTGCTAATGGCTGAAACTTGAAGAGTATTAAGCATTTTTTTTAAAACAACAACTCACATACGCCTAATTTAGAGAAAAAGATTTTGGAATGAATACTAATTCAAATAAGCCCTATCAGCGGAGCATACAATACACTGACTGTATTCCCATAAAATGCTTAAAAAAGGATGTACTCTGTTTGACACTAAACTGAATATGACTGTCAGGCTCCAGATCTGAGTACCCCTTCATAGACATTACGCCTAGGTTCACTAGACTCCCTCTCTAATAATCATAAAATAAATCTCTACGGGTTGACATTCCGTTAAAACAATCAATCAATCATTTTAAAACAAATACAAATAATTTTGAATAGTCATTACCAAGTATAGTGGGTAGAGTGTTCGTCAATGGTCCGGGAGACCTGGGTTCATTCCCAGGTCGCGTCATAACAAAGACTTTAAAAATGGTACTTGATACCTCCTTGCTTAACACTCAGCAATATAAGGTAAGTATCAAGGGTAAAGTGAAGCAATCCAGGGAAAAGAGTAGCATCTTCCCCTACACCTTGGTTTTGTAACGTTTGAAAAGGTCGCCAACTATTACTATTACAATATATACATCTCTAACAATTTCATTTTAAAAAGTTAATTTACTTCTGTAACAAAACTACTCGGATTCCTCCTCCTCCTCCTCCTGCTTTATATCATAATTATCAAGGCATGTTGACAGAACGAATTCCCTAAAATCTCTTTCGCTATCCTTCCCTATCAGCCATCATCCTTGCCAGGTCCTCAATACAACATCCAGTACCTGCACAGAGTTGATGGAGTAAAGTTTTTCTTGTTCGGCCAACATTGGTTCATTCATGTGTAGAGACCATGGGAGAACACTTATGAGTTGGCCCTTACTTCACCACAAGATGCCATCAGGACTTGTGCAATTAATTTGGGTGGATTGTGTAATGGGAAGTAAGTAGCCCGTGGTGGAGGTGCCCGTGGTATAATGGTTATCGTCGTAGGAAATCGACACGGCGATACGAGTTCATATCCTGGACGAGACTGATTGCATTTCACATTGCACTAATACCCTTGGGAAAGGTATGAATCCGATTATTCTCCCTCCAGCTATGGGTAAATAGTAGGGCAAACTAGGTTCTTCAGCCTTAGTGAGGCAACTAGTCTAGGAGAAGGAAAACTCTGAATTCAAGCCTGTTAAATTCCGCTTAAAAATTGATCTTGTGTCATATCCTGCCCGAGCGGAGGGGTCGGTAAATATGTATAGCTGATGTTTTGTGGGGTGTGGCTTCTAGGATTCTTTCTAAACTCAACATAGTGTCCTTTTATAATTCGCATCTAGCTTTTTTGAGAGGTGTTTCGTTAAAGTTTAAGTGATACATCTATCCAATATTACTAATAAAGGTATAGCTTTGATGAATCCCGGTTTTATTTTATCATAGAGCTCATATTTCTATACGGCCTTTGAACTATAAATAGCAAAAAATGTTTTTTCTATGCCGATGTTGATATCGCTTTTAGTGGATGAGATATTGCTACCGAGGTATATAAACAGGTCTACTAATTTCAAAGTTGAAAACTATACAATGAAAATGGATATTGTTTTGTTTTATCTTTTTACCAAACAATACGGTCATAAAATTTTATATACAACAATAAAATCAGCATGTTTAACCAAAAATAAAATTGTATGAATTTATAAAGATGGTGCGTAGATATTTTTGGATGGGTACATATTCACACTTTTGGCTGCCAAACCCGAGAGCTCATAAACTCTCTAATCGAATATAAAAAAATGAAAATGATATTGGAAAGAAACTTGACACACACACACACAAACACACACACACATACACACACATATATATGTATATATATAAATATATATATATATAGCGGAACCCTTACCAGCCACTGGAATTATCTAACTGAGTTCTAAACAAATGCGCACGTGTTTAGACAGTCAGATATCCACGGTCCGTCTGGAAAAGATTATTAAATTTTTAATACTGCACTTGAGGGAACCACAGTGGATCAAACACGATGTCAAAATTCTCAAAAAGCTACCAGATCTCGTTTGAGATATTTTCATGCTGGGAAAATTTTTGTATTCTTAATTTTTTAAAAATATACAAATTTAGTCTAAAAACGAGAAAAAATCTTGCATTATTTATTATTCAATATTTCTAATAAGGATAAGAAAGCAATATCTGTGCATTCTACATAAGACTAATCTGATGGGTTGCAGACAATATATATATATATATATATATATATATATATATATATATATATATATAAATATATATATATATATATATATATATATATATATATATATATATATATATATATAACGTCTTAGGAAATGGACACGGCGACACGAGTTCAAATCCTGGACGAGACTGATTGCATTTAACATAACACTAATACTCTTGGGAAAGGTTTGAATCCAAATATTCTCCCTCCAGCTATGGGTAGATAGTCGAGCAGACTGGGTTCTTCAGCCTTGGTGAGGCAACTAGTCTAGGAGAATGAAAACTCTGAATTCAAACCTGTTAAACTTCGCTTAAAAATTGACCTTGTGTCATATCCTACCCAAGCGGAGTGGTTGGTATATATATATATATATATATATATATATATATATATATATAAGAGGAGTAACCTTAATAACAAATTCTGCGATTCTATTCTTCGCAGTAAGTCTGAAAGCATCTGTCAACAGAATGATATAATATCAAAAGAGTATTGCTGTCTCTGGAGGAACATAGCAATGTCAACGGGAGAGCATTAGAAGTCATATTGTATTAAAACCAGGCTGAGAAATGTGAAAATCCTCACGTGTTCTCGGTGGATCAAGCTTCACATTTAGACTTTTCACATCTCAAGTTGTTAAGTGTCTTATTCTATGTTTCTTTGCATTTCTGCTTTTTTGTCCTTTATATTAAAACACTTTTATTAGTTCTTGACACTTTCTTTGTGATTTTGTAACCATTTGACCAGAATATGAGAAAGAATTTTCTATTTGGTTTGACCGAGAACTATTTACCGACCTATGTACGTTTACTTATTTACTAAGTTCCTATTAATTGTGGTTCAAGACTAGAAGTATTCGGCATCCAGTAGAGTTCGAATTCACTTAAAATGGTCGGCTAATCTAGTTTGCTAACCACAACACGTGTCACTACCATTTAGTCTTTTTTAGTTCTTTATTAAACTTAGTTTAGTTGTAGCAGAAGGCCAGAAGTATGCCGCAAACCACTAACAATGATCAGCAAATCTAGTTTAGTTACCATTAAACCGTTTGTATTTTTAGCATTTATTTACTAGTTGATTCAATGGGTTAAAATCCTGGTTGTGGATTTTGACAAATGTTAGATAAACGATGTTTCCAAATTAAGTTAAATGACCTTCTCACATTACTGATTTGTTTATATCTGATTACAAAGGACATTATGGAGAAAATTTGAAAATTAAAGTAATCAAAAGTTAAGAATTTATTGTGAAGGACAATCGACGTTAAACGTTTCGGTTTTAATGAAACTTCATCAGGACTTCGAATGGTGATACCAAGTGTTGATAGAACACCGATGTTTTTTTTTTTAATTATACATCCATATTTGTTCGATCAACACTTGATATCACCATTTTAAGCCCTGATGAAGGTTCAATAAAACCGAAACGTTTAACGTCGACTTTCCACCACAATAACTTCTTCACTTTTGATTACTTATTAAAAGTTTTTTTTTCTCCATCCTGTCGGATTACTTTTCTTTATTTGCTTCCAATGGAGATTATGTGTTTTGTTGTCACCACGTCACCATCGACGTTACAATTCTCCTTAATTCATTTACTTTTTATTTTATTTACTTTTATTTTATTTACTTTATATTTTATTTATTTACTTTATATTTTCAACGATAATTAAATGATGATTATTTCGTGAGCATTTATTTATTAACGATCTCTAATCAATTTTGGTGATTTGGTTGTTTAATGGCATATCAACATTCGTGGGTTATTTAAAGCCAAAGCCATCTTTGCAGAAAAACAATAGCGGTACTATTTTACCCAAGGCCAGGAGGATAAGAAGGGTCATATTTTTCCCCCAAGTATTTGAACTAAAGTTAACGTAATGGCTTGACCACAGTTCGAACTCGGTTATTTTAGTAATTATGTCAAGTTAGATTTGTCTAAAACAAACTTTGCTATTATTGCGTTTCAAATACAGCAATGTGTGACTAGGTTGGTTGGTTGGGTGGGTTTTATTGCATATCAACCATTATAGGTTATTTAACGCCAAATCAATTTTTATGAAAATAGTTCTATTTCAAACAATTCAGTTTAGGGTAAGTATGCAGTTTAAGTGTAAGTACAGTTTAATTGTGAAAAACATTTCTGTTCCAATCTATTCAGTTCAGTCAAGCAGTTCTAATTCAGCTAATTCTGTTTGGTATAAATACATATTTTGTTTACACACAGTTAAATGTCAAAACAGTTCTATATCAAACAAATCAGTTCAGTGTAAGTACAGTTCCAATGTCAAAAAACAGTTCCATTTCAAATTATTCAGTTTAGCATTTGCACCCAGTTTAAATGTAAGTATGGTTTAATTGCCAAGAACATTTCTATTTCAAGCTATTCAGCTTAGTCAAACAATTCAGTTTAGCATAAATATGCTGTTAGTTCTATTCAACTCGTAGATAAAGCTCTATCAGGTGCTTCCATGCCGGGCCAGAGTGGACCCGGAAGCAATGGCAATGAAGGGGTGCTCTGCATTCCCCAAAGCCCCAGCATCACAGGAACGTCACCATCAGATTGTTTCGTGTCATATCCAAGACACTCATTGGGGGGGGTCTTACCCCTCTGCAGAGGTGCAGTCGGTGTATTCTACAGCCTTCCCAGCCAACTGGGCAAGAATGTGACTAGGAAGTGTGGGTTTACAAAGTGGTTAATTTACATACTGGTTTTAATAGAACCAGTTTTGAGAAATAATTATTTGATGTAATTAATTTCTCATATTATTGTTTTATTCTCAAACGTATTCAAAACAATCCTTTATATAATTTCATATAGAAATCAATTAAAAGCAATCCTACATATATGGGAGGGGCACTAGTGAAGAATCCACTGACTTAATTGCATCCTATGTCTGTTTAAAATGATACTAAACCACATAGACTCACCTACGAATTATGACACGTACTAAAACTACAAACGTTTGACTTTGATATGTAACATCCACAAACACGAATAATCTGATTATAATGATGATACAGAAAAAGAAATATTTTCAAGAATTAACATTAAACGATTCCCCATTTGCCATTAGTCTGAGACTATCAAAGAAATTATCAATATTTTCAGACTGAGCAGAAAGAATTGGTCAGACTTGGAATTCGTTTGTATCTGAAATGCTAGGCGGAACTTGTTTTTATCAAAGATTATCGCCGCAAACGGACGTTCAAAGAACTTCAAACATTAACATTTCTAGGATCTCGTAACAAGAATCAATCAATCCTGATTCCCGTTGGTCAATCAACGACTGGAGAGGTAACTAATACCTCACGAATATAAAGACGATACGTCTAAGAGAGAGAGAGACAGAGACAGTGACATAGAGAGAGAGAGAGAGAGAGAGAGAGAGAGAGAAGAAGAAGAAGAAGAGAAGAAAAGAAAAAAAACAACCAAGTTTGGCGAAGAAGAAAGCAAATGAACGATTAGTTTAAAAACTCAAAGTTCATGGAGATTTTATTAAAGCTTTAGAGAAATTTGTTGACATTCATTTTTGTATTTGTATTAGTTTATTCTCCACCCGGAACATTCAAAATTATATTTTTCGTTTTCGTTCAGCATGTGAAATCTTGTCTTGCAAATTGCATGCATTCATTTCAACCCAAATATTTGTGTATCATTTTATAAACTACTGCCATAATGCTTTTAATTCGAATGCATTTATTTACCCAAACTCTTAAAAATTCCAAAGCAGAAAGTGGCAAAATGTCACTTTCGTTTAGACTTTAATGAGTTTGAACATATAGTTTTCCTTCTAGACTGGTTAAAGTTAAAGAGTCCAATCTGCCCTACTATTTACCAATGGCTGTAAGAAGAATAGTTGGTTCCATACCTTTCCTAAAGTTATTAGTGGCAAACGAAATGTAAGCAGCATTGACCAGCGTTTGAACTCAGGTCACCATATTCAGTTCGTACGATAAAATTACACTATGAGCTCATCAGAAATTTGCCTCAGAATGCAGTCTCTATACCAATGTGGGACGAAGTTACAAAGAGTTTTGTCCTCCAGGATCAGCCACCAATATATTAAAAAAACTTCATTCTAACTGACCTCAGTTGTGTTATATTTCAATAAAGCTTCAAATCGAATCAAATTATTGCCTCGTTCGTTTTTCGTTATACTACGGAAATCAAATTAAAAAAAAAAACAATTTGAAAACATAACAAGATTTTATTTACCTGAGCCGTCCGCCATTTGCAGGATGCAACACAATATAATTTTTTAAAGCAGAGTACAGCTAGTTTGAATTCAGAGTTTTCCCTTTCCTAGATTGGTTGCCTTACTAAATTTAAAGAGTCCAGTCTTCCTTACTATTTACCCTTACCTGGACGGAAAATACTTGGATTCATTCCTTTTTTCAGGCACGATATAAAATGCAAACAGCCTCGTCCAGGATTTTGGAACTCGCGTCACCGTATCCAGTTCAAACGACAATGACCAATTCGCTACGAGCGCCTCTCCCAAACTAAAAGATACCAATTTTAGTTTGAGTTGTGATTACATAAGAACAATGTTTTGTTTGCTCAGTTTAAGTCTTTAATACAAGGTAGCAAAGATAGCAAAAAAAAAATGACGGAAATATTTAAGAATGGATCGATCCTTCTGCTGGATATAGAAGTAGTGTACCTGTTATCTCAATCGTATTTAAAACTTTAAGATAAGAAATCTATCGATAAAGTTATTTTTCCTAAAGGCATTGAATTCAAAAACAAAAGACGTTTTAATTCCACTAGTAGAAAATATCATCAGGAATTTTAATTAGATCAAGCATTATCAAGCATTATTCATTTTGACTAGTATTACTTTCATCTTCATTTCAATTGTTTTATTTCCACTAGTTGTAATATTATCTGGAATTTTCATTTGATCAACCATTATTCATTTTTCACTAGGATTTCTTTCATCTTCATTTCAATTGTTTTATTTCCACTAGTTGTAATATTATCTGGAATTTTTATTAGATCAAGCATTATCAAGCATTATTCATTATTCACTAGGATTTCTTCATTTCAATTGTTTTATTTCCACTAATTGTAATATTATCTGGAATTTTCATTAGATCAAGCATTATCAAGAATTATTCATTTTTCATTACGATTTCTTTCATCTTATTTCAATTGTTTTATTTCCACTAGTTGTAATATTATCTGGAATTTTCATTAGATCAAGCATTATCAAGCATTATTCATTTTTCACTAGGATTTCTTTCATCTTCATTTCAATTGTTTTATTTCCACTAGTTGTAATATTATCTGGAATTTTTATTAGATCAAGCATTATCAAGCATTATTCATTATTCACTAGGATTTCTTCATTTCAATTGTTTTATTTCCACTAATTGTAATATTATCTGGAATTTTCATTAGATCAAGCATTATCAAGAATTATTCATTTTTCATTACGATTTCTTTCATCTTCATTTCAATTGTTTTATTTCCACTAGTTGTAATATTATCTGGAATTTTCATTAGATCAAGCATTATCAAGCATTATTCATTTTTGACTCGGATTTCTTTCATTTTCATTTCAATTGTTTTATTTCCACTAGTTGTAATATTATCTGGAATTTTCATTTGATCAAGCATTATCAAGCATTATTCATTTTTCACTTGGATTTCTTTCATCTTCGTTTCACTTGTTTCATTTCCACTTGTTGTAATATTATCTGTGATTTTCATTAGATCAAGCATTATCAAGAATTATTCATATTTCACTAGTATTTCTTTCATCTTATTTCAATTGTTTTATTTCCACTAGTTGTAATATTATCTGGAATTTTCATTAGATCAAGCATTATCACCCATTATCCATTTTTCACTAGTATTTCTTTCATCTTCATTTCAATTGTTTTATTTCCACTAGTTGTAATATTATCTGGAATTTTCATTAGATCAAGATTTATCAAACGTTATCAATTTTTCACAAGGATTTCTTTCATCTTCATTTCAATTGTTTTATTTCCACTAGTTGTAATATTATCTGGAATTTTCATTAGATCAAGCATTATCAAGCATTATTCATTTTTCACTAGGATTTCTTTCATCTTCATTTAAATTGTTTTATTTCGATTGGTTGTAATATTATCTTGCATTTTTATTAGATCAATCATTGTTAACCATAATTGATTTCCAACTAGTATTTCTTTTATCTTAATTTTAATTACTTTATTTACACAAGCAGTAAAATACTATCAAGCATTATTCATTTTTCACTAGTATTTCTTTCATCTTCATGTCAATTGTTTTATTTCCACCAGTTGTAATATTATCTGGAATTTTTTATTAGATCAAGCATTATCAAGCATTATTCATTTTTCACTAGTATTTCTTTCATCTTATTTCAATTGTTTTATTTCCACTAGTTGTAATATTATCTAGAATTTTCATTAGGTCAAACATTATCAATCATTAATCATTTTTCCCTGGGATTTCTTTCAACTTCATTTCAATTGTTTTATTTCCACCAGTTGTAATATTATCTGGAATTTTCGTTAGATCAAGAATTATCAAGCATTATTCATTTTTCAATTGGCTTTCTTTCATCTTCGTTTCACTTGTTTTATTTCCACTAGTTGTAAAATTATTTGGAATTTTTATTAGATCAAGCATTATAAAGCATTATTAATTGTTCACTAGTATTTTTTTCATCTTCATGTCAATTGTTTTATTTCCACCAGTTGTAATATTATCTGGAATTTTTTATTAGATCAAGCATTATCAAGCATTATTCATTTTTCAGTAGGATTTCTTTCATCTTCATTTCAATTGTTTTATTTCCACTAGTAGTAATATTATTTGGAATTTTCATTGAATCAAGCAGTATCTATAATTATTTATTTTTGTCTATTTTTTGTTTTGTTTTCACTTAAATTTCCATATTTTCACCAGTAATACTAATATTTTTGTCCTCATACCCGATATATTTTTAACAATAGCTCGTGATCTATATTCCTATAAAACACTGTGAAGAACAAATTCACTATTCACTGATTTTGGTATTGATGCAATATTTACTGTTAAAGATCTGATAATTGAAATTTGAATTATTTTGATTTCTTGCGCTCTATTAAAAATTTACCACTCTATGGAACTTATCATTCGTCATTGAGTATTGAATCGGTGACCCGGGATCAAATACTGTAAGAAGCTGTTTGCCATTTTCTTCAAGCTAATTCCTAAAGGAAACGCTTGAACCTATCCGTTCTCCCTTGACTATCGGCAAATAGTAAGGTATATTGTGTTTTTTAGCCTTTGTTAGGCAAACAGTTTTGTTGAAGGAAAATTCTGAATTCAAATTAGTCGTAGTTTGTGGTGGAGATGTTGGGTAAATATATACAAGTTTTGCCAGAAAAGTTCCTATCAAAATTTATAATCGACACATAGTTACATATTCGACTATTTAAAAATAAATATTCATCTTCACAATAGTTATTCATACTTATTTATCAACCCCTCCACTTGAGCAGCATATGACACAAGGTCAATTTTTAAGTGGAGTTTAACTGGTTTGAATTCAGAGGTTTTCTTCTCCTAGACTTGTGGCCTCGCCAAGGCTGAAGAACCAAGTCTGCCTTATTTACCCATAGCTGGAGGGAGAATAATCGGATTCATACCTTTCCCAAGGGTATTAGTGCAATGTGAAATGCAATCAGTCTCGTCCACGATTTGAACTCGTATCGCCGTGTCGATTTCCTACGACAATAATCATTACACAACGGGCACCTCCGTAAATAGTTATTTATATAAGGAAGAAATAATCTAGTAGATTATTTTCATTGCATACTTGTAAAATATTTCTTGAATTATATTAATATGAACATTGATAAATTTTAACGGTATGCCAAACAATGTAGGGTTATTTCATACGTAGATGTTAGGGAGTCATGTTTATATTTACATTTTTGAGGTGTTTTTTCTTGGTTTTGTTTGGTTTGATTTCTTTGTTTAATGGCATATCAACCTTTTATAGGTTATTTAATGCCAAAGCTATTCTCCTAGAAGAACAGTAGTGGTACTATTTAACTCATAGCTGGGAGGATAAGGGGGTTCATACCTTTCCCAAGGGTATCTGCCCGAAAGTGAACGTAATAGCGCGACTGGAGTACGAATTCGCTTACTACGATTCTGCAGTCCATCGCTGTAACCGTTACACCACGAGGACAACCCCTGTTTTTTTCTTGTGGGATGCCTCATGGCTTAGTGGCTAATTTGCTGGACTAGGACATCGTAGTCAGAGAGTTTAAATTCCAGTCGAGCTATTTCGTTCCGTTCGAACTAATACACTTGGGATAGAGATAATTTCTCAACCCGTGGGTTTCATAGTACCACTCGCGTTCTTCTACAAGGTGGACTTGTGCATTAAAATAACCCACATGTCATAAAACAAAGATATCAAGACAGTTTCTTTTTCACACAGTCCTATGAAAAATGAAAAACTTAAAAATATATCTATTTGACGGAAAGATCAAACTCACACATCATTCTGGAATTTTTGTATCAATGTCATAATCTATTTGAAGAGATACGGTATATAAAATGATGAATAATCAGATTCTTTTAAACCTCAATTTAGTCCTGTAGACGAAGTGTATAATACGCGCACTGTATTCCCTACAGCAGTGTGAAAATAAAATTGACTTTAATAACATATGACCAGCAAAAAATTGGTTACTGGCTATGACTCTACAGCAGGCCCTTCTTGAGATTTCCTAGCTGATAATGCAGCCCCAAGGAAAACTTACAACTTTAAGAAAGATATCGTTAGAACGTTTAAGTTTTTGGAAAGTTTTTCTTTGTTTAAGATTTCTTTTCCTTGGCGTTAAGATAATTTGGCAAGTGTCAGGAATCTCAGAGACAAATAAATAAAAGTTTTATTCCAATCATTTCGACCAAATAATCTTACTTTGTGATAAGAGGTTTTTTAGCGTTTTGCTGCCACAAGAAATGACCCGGATGTTTTATCAGTTAACATATAAAGCACAGGATAAGATTTTGGAGTTGAATAGATTCAATTTGGATGACAATGGTGTTAAGAGAAAGAAAAAGGATAAAGGATTATCAATTTTTTTTTTTGGAACCAAAATCGAGTTAGGATAAGATGGAATCATTAAAATATTTCTCGGCATTTTTCAACCAAAAGATTTTTTTTTTAGACTGATAAACTTTTACATTTTACCCGATTAGGAATCTTAGAGAAGAACCAAACATTTAATTTCACTAATTTTAGGGTACGGTATTTTATTATTCAGATGAGAACTTGCGATTTTTGTTAAAGTTTGGAGATTACTAAATGAACAACAAAATACCTATGTTCTGATGTTGGCATTGAAATTAAATAATTACATCTAGAAAAAAATTAGAATTATAAGTGAACGGAATAGGGTTATATAAAAAACAAAAACAAAAAAAAAATGGAAAAGAAAAGGAAAACCAAAAAATCAAAATCAAAAAATAAAATCAGCTGTCGAATGAAAGACAGTTTGATAGGATTCAATCACGCTTCAACTGAGCTGTTATACTTTTTGACATCTTTCGAACACAAGAGTGATGTCAGTTTTTTTTTTAATGGAACGCTATTAATGTTGAAGAAGGCTGGGAATTTTGACATTTTTTTCATTTTTTTTTCCAATTAAAATTGTTTTTTACATGAAGGATTAAACATAAACTATACTGCCCTGTAGATGGTTAATTAAAACGAAACATGGGCAAATCTCATATACGAAATGTTATATTTACGTATCGTCGGATTTATTTCTATTTTTCCTTAACCGCCCCCATATATATATATATATATATATATATATATATATATATATATATATATTCAAGCAAGTTTTGTTAAAGACGATGGAACACTGGGGGTTTTTTGGGGGGGGTTAAAAAATTTTTCTATGCTCCTTGTTATTTTTTCTAGTATCGGGATCTTTTATGGTAAAGAAATTGTCCCATACCTTCTGGTCGTCATCAGTAATGTAACGTTGAGTTGACTGTTGAGTTTTTACTCTTTTTGATGAGCTATCGTGTTTTGTTTTGAAGTTGTCGGTCGGAACGTTTTCAGTGTTTTGCTTTAAAACGTTCAGTTCGAAAAAGATTTAATAATAGAATTAGTGATTTTTAATTATTAAAAATATTTAATAAGTTGGTGCCTGTGTTTTTTTTTTTCTGCATATTCCGTTGAGAAGAAGGTCCCGAAACGGTGCACATTGTCTCCTGCTGACCCTAGTGCAATTTTTCGAAGAAAAGAATTAAAACTTTTATTCTACGAAGAAAATCTCATTATGTAGAGTTACTCTGTGGAATGTCAATGGCAAGAGAAGCATCTGTCTGTCTGCTCACTTTTTGGTGAGTATCAATAAATTATTAAGTAATTTCCATCTTGAGCAAAAGATATGGGACAATTCCTTCACCATCTATATCCCGACGTTAGAAAATTCCTTCACCATCTATATCCCAACGTTAGAAAATTAACATGGAGCCTTGAAAAAATAAAATTAAAAATAACTAACTAACAGTGTTCCATCATCTTTAACAAAATATGCTTCAATATATATATATATATATATATATATATATATATATATATATATACATTAATAAAAACAACCAACCGGTCACATTAGAATTATAAATTTATTTCCATCCTGTTACGCATTTTTGAAAAATTTAAAAACACGAAAAAGATTTAACAGGACTTCTTCAGATCCTTTGGATTAAATAAATCAGAATAGACACAGAAAAAGGTGGGAGGGGATAGAAAAGGGGTGAAGAGTTATCTCCTCATTTAGCCCACTTCCGTTTTTTATTTTAATTTCGGTTAGAATTGTTGTAAATTTATTTTAAAATTTTTAAAAAATTTTTATCTTAATTTTTAAATTTTAATTACATTTTGATTTAAACTACAGATTTAATATTAAAATAGATTTTTAACTTTATTCAATAACTTTACGTAATAATACAGTAATAATTATATTAAATTAAACTCATGATTTAATTAAATTTAATTTTTTTTTTAAAACCAAAACTATTAAGAAGCTATTAATCAGTTACACTTTTTATTATATATATATATATATATATATATATATATATATATGTGTGTGTGTGTGTGTGTGTGTGTGTTCTTGTCGCTTTTTTATCATAACTAAACCAGATGATTACTTCTATGACAATGCATATAAGACAGAAAAATAAAGAATTATCTTCCAGTTAGATTTGAACTTACATCTGCTTCTTCCGTCGGTGTTCTAATACCCTAACACGCTTTGTGTAATTGTTATTGCCATACAAAAATTGAATCAGTGATCCGAGTTCGAATTCTGAACAAAGCAGTCTGTATTTCACTCCAGACCAATATCTTCAGAAAAGAAATGAATTTATCTCTTCTCCATTTATCCATGGGTAATAGTATATAGGGTTCTCGAGTTTGGTAAGGAAACCTATCTAGAAGAAGGAAAATTCGGAATTTAAACCAACTGTATTCCGCTTAAAAATCGACCAACTGTCACATTCTTCTTGTGGCCTAAGAGGTTGGTAAATACGTAACTAGCCAGCTGTATATATATATATATATATATATATATATATATATATATATATATATATATATATATATATATATATATACTATGGTCGCCAGCTTTACTCTACTTTATATATATATATATATATATATATATATATATATATCCACCTGCTTTTTTTTCAGTCTACAGCAGGATTCAGGCCTTCACCAAAATCTGTAAAATGTAGGTAGTGTTTTTTTTAGCTTGTGACACAGGTGCATATCGAGTTCCCATGGAAGTTTTTCTTTTCCTAAACCAGTTGCCCTAGCAAAGCTCGAGAGTCCTGTCTTTTATGGAATGGAACAGTGTTTTTTTAATTTTTTTTAAAATTTATTTTTTATTTTTTTTGACGGGGACTTTCGGAAGTATATTAACTAAAGGTTTATCTCAAACACCTCGACTGAAATTTGAAATCAGCTTGGAGATTGCATGTTTTTCGCAGATAACCAGTACGGCCCCCACTCTCACACGCACACACACACACACACACACACACTCTCTCTCTCTTTCTCTCTCTCTCTCTAGCACACACATCCACTCGCTAACGCACACTTATATGAATATACTGATCGAGAGATTGCAAGTAATTATAAACAAAAAAAGGCAATAATTAATCTAAAAATAAACACGAATCGAATCTTCGCAAAAATTAAAACCCAATAATTACTTTGGGAGATTTAGAACTAAGCTCTGCCACTCATTAAATTAGGTAAAGTATATTGATTTTATTTCCCGATTTAAATAGTTAATTGGAAAAGAAATCTCATCGGTTCGAAGTTATTTTCGTAAATTCATTTTAAAATGTTCTTCAAAATCTACAAATTTGTAAAAATGTCGGTAGAAAAGCAATTACTCATCTGAGACCAACAGATTAAAATATGCGGGAAATGAAGAACGTATAGAAAGCCAAAGAAATATTTCACATATCACGAAAAATCCTCATAAAAAGAACTGTCAAAGAAGACATGAGATTTATATTCAAAATAGCTGATGGGTAACCCTTATTGTTTGGTTGAATTTTATGGCATGTCAAAAATTATAGGTTATCAAATGCCAAATCTTCTTTATACATATTGTCACGTGATATCCCACTGGGAGGAGGGAGATAAAATTACAACTCATCGTGTTTGAATTAACAGTATCTAGCCGTCAAAGAGTGACCGTTACGAAAGAATGTAGGTCACACAGGGGAGACCAGATGTTGGTACTTGGTGACCTTACCCAGGTCGCCGCACACCAAGAGGAAGAAGAGAGAAGCCAAATGATTGGCTGGGACCCCCCCGTCAGCGGAAATAGATAGTAAGAAAGTTAGTTGTTTTGGCAGGGTTCGTAGCGGGCAGACGAATCAAAGCCAGTATTCCGGGTTGAAGACAAAAGGATATCTGAGACACGAAGGACCCCAGGTTCTTCAAGCCAGTGTAAAAAAATAGAATAAAGTCTATTAGCCCGTGAAAGAAGAAAGATTCTCCAGTGGAACCCCGTCGAAAAATAAGATAAGTAACTCTGGGCTATTTCTCCTTTATACCCAAATTTATATACCACTCTCTCTCTCTCTCTCTATTTGAAGAAAAACAAAAGTCAAGAAAAGACATTTATATTCGTGGACTGTCCATTTGTTATATGTTTGACACTTTGAAAGTGTACCTCTTTGTATAGTAAAGGATTCATGTATTTTTATGTTATCACGTGGTCTATGTTGTTCTTTGCAGTTCTGCTATGAATTTGTTGAGTCACATTTCCTTTTCAGCTTCTTATGTTATCTTGCTTAGAATTGTCCTATTAATTCCTTAAAAATATCACACAGGAAACCGGAGTTGCCGACTACTACAATATAATATTATTACGACTAAAACCTATAGGTCCATATCTTCTGTTGTCTAGGGGAAAACGTTTAGTGGCCTGGTGGGTGTGTGGATAGTGTGAAATTTGGAACCCCTTGCCAGCGGCGGTCGGTCTGGCCCTAAATTAATCCCTCACGTAATATGCCAGGTCTTATATGCCTGAGAGAAAAACTCTGAACTAGGACTTATTCTATAGGGGATCAAGTGCCAACCTGCCCCGTCTTCACACGTGCGAAATAAAACCCCGTTCTGGGATAAAAGTAAACCTTTCGCGTCACAATATATATATATATATATTAAATATATGTGATTTGGTTTTGTTTGATTTTATAACATACGAGGAGCCTTCAATAGGTTTCCAGACTTCTTTTGTACAGGCATTTAAAATTGGTGTAGGCTCTTGGAAATTCACTATGTTATTGCTATACATCTTATGGGATGACTGACTAATTTTTATTATTTCAGCTTCAAATGAACAGCTACAGTAGCAATTGGAATACACTAAAGCTTGATTGTCACAGCTGGTGAATTTTAAAAATGCAATCTGGACGTGAGAACACTTTAGAAGAATGATATGCAATAAAATTATGTTTTAAACTTGGAAAAAATGCCATAGAAACATATGGAATGCTTCAGACTGCTTTTGGAGCATCTTGCATGAATCGAGCATCATTTTTGAGTGGCATACAAGATTCAAGGAAGGCATGGAATGAGGGATGATGAGAGGCGTGGGAGGAGTAAGGAAGTCAGAACAATAGAGTTGATTGGCCACATAAAGAATTTCATGGATAAGGACCGTCGTGTATCTATAGAGACAATAAGTGCACAGTTTGATGTCAGTGTTGGAACTGTACACACAATTATTCGCGAGGAATTGAAGATACGGAAGATTTGAACGAAGTTTATCCCAAGGGTGCTCAGAGAAGTTCAGAAAGAAAGACGTTGTCATGACATCAGGGAGATGGTCGATCTGATCAATTCAGATTCCGCAGTTCTTGATGCTTTGGTGACCTGCGATTAAATCTGGATCTACTGCTATGACCCAGAGACCAAGAGACAGAGTTCCAAGTGGAAGCATGCTGGCTCTCCCAGACCCAAGCAGGCCAGACACAGCAAATTCACCCTCAAACTTTTGATGATCCCTTTTTTTGACAGGACTGGCATAATCTACATGCACTTGGTTCCCACTGGACAGACAGTCAACAAGAAATACTATGTTGAGGTTTTAAGGGAGTTCAGGAAGAGATTCCGTCGGAAGAGGCCAGCACTCTTCAAATCAGGTCAGTGGGATTTCCACCAGGAAAATGCACCAGTCTATAACTCCATCCTTGTCACAGATTATTTGACCAAGATGGGCATCAAGACAGTTCCTCACCCTCCCTATAGTCCAGCCCTTGCTCCCTGTGACTTTTAGTAATTCCCTAAGCTCAGAGGCTGTCGTTATGAGACAATTGAGGAGATGAAAGAGGCTGTGACGAAGGTCATTGACACGCTCACACAAGAGGACTTCCATGAGGACTTCTAGAAGTTGTTGGAACGGTACAACAAGTGCATTGCAGCCGGAGGAGATTACTTCATGTGTGTACTATCAATAAAAGTGCCCATACAAAAATGTCTGGAATATTATTTAATGATTCTCGTATAATCTGTTAGTTGGTTATTTAATGCCTTATCCTATTTATACATATATATCAAATATATATGATTTCGTTTGGTTGGATTTTATGGCATATCAACCCGTGTAAGTTATTCAATGCCAAATCATTTTTATACATAAGATTTATGAACTCATTGTTTGCAATTAACATTTTTAAATGAGCCAGATCTCATTTGTTTGCAGACAGTCCATAATATTTATATGGTTTCTGTTAAATGTGCCAGAGCTAAATTGTTTTTTTTTACAAAAGTATTAATATTGTGTATACACACTTAAATGGTTTCAAGGATAAAGGGACGACAACGATATCATAAGAAAGTTAAAAAGTTAGACACGTTGTCACAGAAAAACGCCAATCACGCTATTACTTTCAACTTGCCTTAATACCGGTCTTAAATAAGGTTTGCAGGAAGAGATATGTTTATGTCAATGAATGTAATACCGAATCATAGATCCCCTCATTTGGAGAGAGGAGGTTTTGCTAGCTTAAAAATCTAGCTCTTTCCTTATAGTTAACTAAGAACTTAAACATTTTAAAATGAATTGTCTTGCCATTTATTCCAGGTCATTTTTGTACGTTAAAAATCTGCATCAGAAGCAAGGATTCTAATATTTCCTAAATCACTTTATTGGCCTGGTTGTCTAATGTTAACCCACATCTGTGTCCACAATGCATTTCCATTTCGTTCTTCTTCTAAATGTTGTCTGAATTGCTTGACATTTCACATCGTCGTAGAGGTCTTCCAAGTGGTCGTTTCCGGTATCACGGTTAACCTATGGTCTGTAATAATTTGTAACGTGTTCCGCCAACTTCTGCTTTCGGTACTCTGCGATCACATCCTTTACTCTTCTTATTTCTCGAATTAACGCACTTTTGATGTGCCAACTTAATATTCTCCGCGTGGATATTTCCATATCACTTGTAATATAAATGTATCACTTTTTAGTTTAGCTTCAGAAAAAGCAAGAAATTTTAAACACAAATTCTTCAACACAAGTTTTCTCTTTTGATAAAGTTTTAAGAAAACTCTTATTAAAAAGTTTGATATGAAGGGAGGGTAAAAGTACTTTATCTTGATTCACCAAGATAAGTTTGATAATTTCTTTAACTCTAAGCTTTAGATTTTTTACTATTTGGACAGCCATTTTAAACCTTACTTAGTTTAAGGAGAAAATTGTTTTAAATGTGGATTTTTATACTACTTATAATTTTAAATCTATAATTGAAAAGTAGAAAAAACAGATTTTACGAAAAAAAATGTTACGGGAAAGAGAAAATAATTCTGATTTTTTTCTCAAAAATAAATAGATAAAAATTGCCTCAAAACAATTCTACAATGTCTCGATAAGAATAGCTGGAAATTATTCGAAAACCTATAATTTAAAAGTAAGGATACGTTTTTCTTGAACAAAAATAGTACTTGATGGAGAAAAATGATTCTCTGTTTTCAGCTCAACAACAAGAAAATACATAAAATTCATGTGAAATAATATTTTTTCAACGTCTGCCAGAATTACTGATGTTCACATAATGAACAATGACACTGACATAAAGGTCAATAACTGATGAATCAAAACTGAAATAAATTCTTTTATAATCACGAATGTCTTTGATGAAAACTACTTCTTTGCAGTTTGTGTTAACAGATTCTTTGGCTTTCTTGATATGAAGAGTGAAAATGAAAATTTTACAAGAATGACGCTATAAGCTCTTCCATTCCCAGATGCCATAATGAATATGCACCTTGATTTGAGACTATCTGTGTTGAATTATTCTTGCGTATAAGCAGCTCTCAGTCTAAAATACTGGAGTTATCTTATAACTAACGGGACTAGTGTCACAAAACAATTTATTTCAATTCTAGATAAAAATAAATATATGGTTTCACTTTCAAAGTAACCCCGCTTGAGTATACTGCATTCCTATCATCTTCTGGGTGGAGTTTTCTGGGATGCTATTCACCTCTGTCGTTACAACCCTCTTGATGGCTTTCACTCCTTCAAATGGGTTCTCTTGATGATCCCCTTGAGAATGGAGAAAAAGAAGAGGTAATTGGGATCAAAGTCAGACGAATTGAGAGGTTGTTCCATATGGCGATCTTCCTCTTGGCTAGGAACTGCCGGATGTTAAGGGCATTTTGAGCAGGTGTAATGTCGTTGTGAAGTAACCATGATTTGTCCTTCTACAGTTTTTGTCTCTTCACACAAACTAAAAGTAGACTTGTTGATTGATCGTTGGACCCAGTAGCAAGAACTCACAGTGAACTATACACTTTACATTAATGAACGTGATTTGATATGACTTTGACTTTTGTCTATAACTGTCTTGCTTTCTTCAGCCTTGGTGATGACGGTGACTTTCACTGGCTGCTCTGGTGCTTGGTTTCCAAGTTGTACTCAAATATCAATCTCATCACAGATGATGATATAACAAAGCTAGTCTGGTTCGATTATAAGACGCTCGCTGGTGTCCTGACACACATGATGGCACTGTTCCTTCTTATCCTCATTTAGCACTCTTCGCACTATTTTTGCGTAGACTTTATGCATGCCCAAATTTTCAGTTATAATTTTCCGAACTCTCTTTTTTTTCATGTCATTCTGATTTGCGAGCATTTGAACGGTCAACCGACGACTGCCACACACCATCTGTTTTACCTCCTCAATGTTGACCACAGTCCTGCTTGTTGAAGGCCTCTCGTTCCTAAAGTAATCTTTCACTTCCTGGCGTCTTTCTTTGAAACTCCTGTGCCACTCAATACCTCATGTTTGCGATGTGATGTTATCTAGATATACTACCTAAATCATTTCAAGTGTTTATGACAGTTTTCTCCGACTGAAATAAAAGTTCCATATTATCGCAATCCTCAATGTTCATTTCTCATAGAGGAGGTGTAAACGAAAGAATGTAAAAAATGCAATAATTTCAAGAACTAAGATTCCAGCAATATCATGCCTCATATAACGCCAGATGATAAGAAAATCCCCTTATCCCTTTTGTGCCTATGGCTCACACAGCCCAACCACTGCTTAGATAATAGTAATATTATGTCAGATATGTCAGATGAAAAGATAGTCCTCTAATCCCTCTTGCGCCCATAGCTCACATAGCCCAACCAGTCCCGTTATTTTTCAATCAGACCTATTGATAGCAATTTATAAATCCAGTTGCTATGAAATACCTGACATATAATTGGATGTTTTTTTCTACCGGAAAGATCTAATGAACTGTCTGTAAATGCTTAAAACTGGATATTAACAGGGGAACAGATACCGACCAAATTGTGAATTTTCAAGTTTATTCTCTGTTTTACCGTTTAATATGTCAAACCTTTAAAGAATCCGAATATGTGAGTAGATAATTAGCTAACAACCTCCACAATTAGCAGGATGCAATTCAAGGTCATTTTTTATGCAGAGTATAACTGATTTGTTGTAGTAGTCTAGGGCGACCAGAAGGCTCCCTTTTCGATAGCTACAACACCGAGGTGTTGGGAAGGGCGCTACTCCTTTCCCTGGATTGCTCCAATTTACCTAAATCGTTAGCTTATAATACTGAGTATTAAGCAAGGAGGCATCAAGTACCATTTTTGAGTCATTGGTATGACTCAAACTGGGATTGAAACCAGGTCTCCTGGGCCATTGGCGAACACTCTACCCACTAAGCCGGTCGGACATTGGCAAAAGGGTTAGAGCATTATAAGGTAAGGATTAAGGTAAATTGGAGCAATCCAGGGAAAGGAGTAGCGCCCTCCCCTACACCTCGGTGTAGTAGCTATCGAAAAGGGAGCCCTTGGGTAACCCTCGATATTGGTCACCAACTTTACTTTTTTTTAATATCAGATTTGAATCGTTTTCTTTTTTCGAGGCAAGTTCCCTTACTTAGGCTAGAAAATCTTGTTTGCTTTGGGAAAGAACAGATGGATTCATGCCTTTCTCAAAGGCATTAGCACTAACCAAAACACAAACTGTCTCATCCAGGATTTGAACTTACGTCACCTATTTCATTTTCTCGGAAGATAACCGTGACGCTAAGCGCGCCTTTTTGCCTTTGTAGAAGTAACTAATCATCAGTTTAAGTTAACGTTGATGTAAACACATTGACGTTGGTTATATCTATAAATAGAGTTTGGTATGATGTCTTTATTTTAATGGCATACTAATCTTCGTGGGTCATTTCAACGCCAAAGTCATCCACGTGGAAGAATAGAAGTTGCGTATATGTATGTATTTGCTTGTCATATATCTGTGGGTGGGTGTTTGTGTGTGTCCCCGAGAGAGAGATAGAGAGAGAGAGAGAGAGAGAGAGAGAGAGAGAGAGAGAGAGAGAGAGAAAGTGTGTGTGTGTGTTTGCAAAAACATTATCTGAATAGCTAAACAAGTTAGAAATTAACCAAATTTTAAAAGATGAATAGAAAATACAAAAAAATGTCTCTAAATAAAATGGAAAGGGAAAGATAATTATATCAATACTAAATTTAACTCTTCCTCGTTTGTATAATCAGAGGTCAGAAAACAAGAATATTTTTTAAAAAAATTTTCTGTGTTGGCTAGGTGAAGTAGGAAAAACACGTGTTTTTGTCCTGAAATCAAATGCATTCATCGAGCAGGTGTAAGACGCCAAGGTGAATTTGAAACTAATCCATCAGTTTGTAGTGGCTGTTGGACATAAAGAAATGTTTGGTCGTCATCTCTGTGCCATCTCTGTCATTTGAGTTTGCTTGATCTGAACTAAAAAAAAAATAAGTGTCATAAAAAATGGATAAAAATTCGTTCTCATTTAAAGGAGCAATCACTATTTCCAGTTTTTCCTCTTGCCCAGTCGACTGGTGGTGGGGGCTGTAGAATATACCGATTGCATCTCTGCAGAGGTGTAAGACACCCTTAACGAGGGTGGCCCGGTCAGCAGAGGCTGTAGAATACACTGTTTGCATCTTTGCAGAGGGATAAGACTCTCCAGACGAGTGTCCTGGATATGACACTAAACAATCTGATGGTGAGGTTCCAATAATGCTGGAGCTTTAGGAAATGCGAAGTACCCCTTCATTGCCATCGCTCCCGGGTCCACTCTGGCCCAGAGTGATAAAATAGGGTTCTTTCGATAGGTTAGATAGAACTAAACTGTGTACTTATGCTAAACTGAATTGTTTGAAATAGAACAGTTTTGACATGTAAAATACGTACTTATGCTAGACGGAATTGTTTGAAATAGAACTGCTTTTGCATGTTAAACTGAATTGTTTGAAATAGAACAGTTATAAAATTTAACTGTGTGTAAACAAAAACTATACTTATACTAAACGGAATTGTTTGAACTAGAATTGTTTGACTCAACTGTATAGTTTGAAATAGAAGAATATTTGACAATTAAACTGTGTACTTATGTTAAACTGATTTGTTTGAAATAAAACTGTTGATTTGTATAAAAATGGATTTAGCTTTAAATAACCTACAAAGGTTGATATACCATAAACCCCAAACAAACAAACAAACAGTGTTCACTCATACCCTATTTATAGATTTCATGAATAAATCTAAATAAGAAAGTTTTTTGTAATTTCACAATAATATTTCTTGAGAAATTATTATGACTGAGGTGATTGCAAATAGAGACTCATTGATATCAAGTTGCAAAGTGACATGAATATTGTTTTTGTCTATACTTAAGAGGTTTCCCATGACATAGTAGCTAACGTGCGGGACTGTAACATCTTAGTAAGCGAGTTCGAAATCAAGTCGCATTAATGCGTTCATTTTCGGATTAATACAATTGGGAAAAGTAAGAAACCCCTTATCCTCCCAGCTTTATGTTAAATAGTAACACTACCGTTCTACAAAAAGAGCTTTAGCGTTTCCAGAAGGTTGATATCCCTCTAAACAAAGAAACAAAACATACTTTTTTTTAGCATTTCAGCTTTATAGCACCAAGAAAAATGTCGCAACGAAGTGTCATCGTTGCACAAGCAGGCGCATAAAAAACTTTTGATCACTATAATTATGAAGCTTAGCCTTATGCAAATTTGCAAGAATATTTTGGGGGAGCTGGATAAAGCTAAGTGTGGATTACGTGTGAGAATAGAATTAACTCTTCTCTTGATTAGTTTAGTCTTGTTCAACTTCTCAAACAAAAGCACTCAGTGGGAATCGAACTCAGTTCCCCTCTGTTAAATCTCTTGGCACCAATAAGGATCAAATTCATGACAAGATATTTGCCTGACTGGCTGTATGATATGCGGAATGATAGAAATGATAAAAAGAGATGTGTTTTTTTTCCGGCTTCCCACCATGTGGAAATCGACATATGGTTGCAAAAAAATTTTTAGTTCCATCGGCATTTTCTTTCAAGGGCGCCTCAGGCGTCGAACAGTTAACACAATCCTCACTACTTTTAGGCAAAGAAGCAGGCCTTACCCGGGAGGACGGCCTCGTGAAACCAAATCTATAATCCAGGTAAGAATAAAGATTATTTGACACGTTGGCCTAATGAGTATAGTGTTCGCCAATGGTCCGGGATACCGAGGTTCAATCCCAGGTCGAGTCATACCAAAGACTCAAAAAATGGTACTTGATGCCGCCTTGCTTAACACTCAGCATTGTAAGATAAGGATCAAGGGTAAATTGTAGATATCAAGGGAAAGGAGTAGTGCCCTCCCCTACACCTTGGTTTAGTAGCTATCGAAAAGGGAGCCTTCGGATCACCCTCGACTATAGTCGCCAATTTTACTTTTTACTTACAACATTGAATGAATTTTTTAAAAATCAACCTTGATTGATCTCTAAACATACTCAGTCCAATTCCTTTTATTCCTCCATATTCATAGCATTAACCTTGTTTTTCTTGGCTGTCTTTTGAGGGGGTGTCCTCGTGGTGTAATAGTTAAAGCCATGGACTGAGGAATCGGAGTAAGCGAGTTCGTATACCAGTCGCGCTATTACGCTCACTTGTGGGCAAATACCCATGGGAAAGGTATGAAACCCCTTATCCTCCCAGCTATGGGTTAAATATAACCACAGATGTTCTTCTTGGGGAATGGCTTTGGAGTTAAATAACCTACGAAGACGCCAAAACATTAAACAAAGAAGTCAAACCAAACCAAACCTTGAGTGTCTTTGATATATTTCTATTCATCGTAATCGGAATTAGGTGCCCGTGGTGTAATGGTTATCGTCGTAGGAAATGGACACGGTGACACGAGTTCAAATCCTAATTGCATTTCACATAGCACTAATACCCTTGGGAAAGGTATGAATCCAATTATTCTCCCTCCAGCTATGGGTAAAATAGTAGGGCAGACAAGGTTCTTCAGCCTTGGTGAGGCAACTAGTCTAGGAGAAGGAAAACTCTGAATTCGAACCTGTTAAACTCCGCTTAAAAATTTGACCTTGTGTTATATCCTGTCCGAGCGGAGGGGTTGGGTAACTAGGATCATAATCGGAATTAGTTTTTTTCAGTTGTAAAAATAATGAATTAGCTGTTGTGAGTTCGATATCTAATCACATTGTAACGCTCACTTTCAAATGAAAAACATTGGAAAAGGTACAAACATTTGTATTCCCGCCATCTATTGTTTAAATAGTCCCTCTTTTGTCCTTCTATAAGGATGGCTATGGCATTCACCAAACCACGAAGGATAACATATGCCTTTAAACAAAGAGACTAAGAACTGAAACCAAAGGCAAAGTTTCATAATTTTGTATCGTTGTAGAAAAGACTTTATTCATCAATTTCCGCCAAAAAGAGAACAATGAATAATAAGATAATTACTTTATGTTTTTATTGAACAGAAAACATCGTTTTCTGACGAATGTAATCGTTTATCGATTGACTGCCAAAACAATTTGATCTTTCGGAAAGATTAAGAAAGAATCGGAAAGATTGTGTTTCGGATTAGAAATTCAGGTGGAAATCATTGTTTTAGACGGAGTAATGTTTATTTTCTTAATAACATTTGGGAATAAGAGACTTGAAATGAAATTTCGTTTTGATTGTCAGTAGACAAAGAGAATCCAATCAACAACCACCAACTGAAATGTCAACCCACAAATTTTTGACATTACGATCTCTGAAAGTCCCTATCTCACAAAGTTGGTGTTGTATCATTTATTTTGTTATTAACAAATTCCTCCTAGGAATAGAATGCGACACATTGTTCAACGTGGGGTCTACACGCATACGTATGGGCAAGAAGGAAATTTGCCTGGTATCTACGATCATTGACACAGTGGCACAATGGAGATATTTTATTCTGGGGTCGAAATCCTCCGGATCAAGTAAATTTTTCTTGTTTTTTTTTTTTTGCTTTTGAGTTTTGGGGTTTCCGAATCACGACTAAAGAAGAGAACACAGATGGTATACTGAAATAAAGACACTATACCCTTCCGTCAGTTCGAAAGCGAGTTGACATTACATGTGGCCGAGAACAAAAATAATTCATCGTTGCAGTTGGAGTGCAATGTCATAAACTATTAACAAAAACAAAGAAATCGATCTCAAAACCGAAACTATGTATGTTATAATAGATAATAGTAGGGTTTTCTTTTTCGTAAGCTACATATATCATTTGGTTTCTTTGTTTAATGACATACCAACTTTCGTGGGTAACTTAATACCAAAAGGAATCCTTGTGGAAGATTAGTAGTGATACTATTAGCTGGGGGGGGGGAATCAGAGACTTCATACATTTTCCAGGTGAATTCATTCGAAAGCGAATAAAATATCCCGACTGGATTTCGAACTCTCTTATAACCATTTTGTAGTCCAGCAATTTATGTTATATAATTAAGGAATGATTTTTTATATTCATCATTTTTCGTTAATTATATTTCATCATTCAGTTTGGTTGGGCTTTGAATTATTTGGCTCTTAGTTCAGGTGCACAGTCGTTGGGTACAATTTTACGCTCGCGCGCAAAGCATATGACAATCACCATTGTCATAATAAACCCCAGACAGGAAATGAGGCTAGAGTGTGGATGACGTCATGCCCAGAAGAGATGGGCTGAGAATTTGAGGATTTTAAAAACACGGCTGTTGAGAAATTGAGATTGGACAAAGCTGGCTGACAATTGAGACTCTGCCATTGGCGGGGGGGGGCATAGAGAATTGAGTTCTCTACCGTTGAGGCATGTAGTTGGAGTTTTGCAGATTTCTACCGACAGAGGTCTAAAACACCACAAGATGCGTCGCCCGTTGAAATGGGGTCAGATAGTATGGTCAGCATAGTAAGAATGGTGTCTCTCTCTCTCCTCGTGTCGAACAATTGAAGTCAGAAGTTAATAACTGCGTTCGTATCTGAACAACAGACTCCGCCTGTATTGTATTCGCCTGCGTTTCTGTATATGTATTTGTATTTGAATATGTATTTGTTGTACCGTTGTTATTGATATCATTATGGTTTGGTTGGTTTGGTTTCTTTATTTAATGGCATATCAACTCTTTTTAGGTTATTTAATGCCAAAGCCTTTCTCCTAGAAGAACAATAGTGGTACTATTTAACCCATAGCTGGGAGGATAAGTGGGTTGATACCTTTCCCAAGGGTATTTGCCCGAAAGTGAACGTACTAGCGCGACTGGAGTACGAACTCGCGGACTACGATTCCGCAGTCCATGGCTTTAACCATTACACCACGAGGACACCCCCATATCATTATGATTATGGCTACGAGCAGTATGCAACATTTAGCCATTACGTCACAAGAGACTCCCATCTTTTTTGTATTTTATTTACATTATTTTGGCAATGACTCAGTTAATAGTCTAATTACTTAAAAACCAGAGAGATATCAGCCTAATAATATTCCTTGAAAACATCATAGCAGTCAAGCGGTAAATTTTCGAAAAGATTATTCGCCTCCAAACGATTTATTTATTTATAAGAAATGTACTTCTCTCTGAAAGTATCTTTTTAAAAATGTAAAAATCATTCTGTGGATCATGCATTAATTAAAAAAAAGTAACTTAGAGGATAACTGAGGCAAATAGACATAAATTTAAAATATATGAATCTACATTGGGTTGTTAGTTGACACGGCATCCCGAGTTCAAATCTTGGACGAAGCAGTTTGCATTTTCACATTGTTATAACTCTCTTAGAAAAGTTATACATTGAACTATTCTCCCTAAGTTGAAATATCAGGGTACATTAGGCACCTTAAATAGGAGAAGGAAAATACTAAATTCAGACTTGTTACCCGAAGGTGGTAATTTACTAAGCTTTTTGCTTAGATGTAGCACAAGGCCGCATAAATTGGGCACCTATTGAGAATCGAACTCACTCGTGTAGGTTTGCTATTCTACCTTGCTAACCATTACACCACCCGAGGTGCCATTGGCGAACACTCTACTCATTAGTCCAATGGCTTGGTCCAAAGTCTTCAGAGAATGATTTTATTTATAGCTCGAATTATTTAGCAAAGTTAGATGTTTCGGTTTTTAAACCATTGAATGGGCGTATGGATTATTAAATGAAACGATGTTGCAGTCCAGCTCTCTATCTTCCTCTGAAGACCATGTGTTTTTGCATATTGGTACATTTTCATATGTGTGTTGGTGTGTGTGTGTGTATGTGTGTGTGTGAGTGCTGTAAGACTCTCATTGTAACTTATTAACATATCTTTAAAAATGTGGGAACAATATACTTTGGGATTTTTGCTTGTAACATTTATCATAAACTACAGCATAAGAATATTTGAAGGTGTTACTGCCGTGTATGAATTAATAGATTGTTACTATTCGATTATAAATAAACAGAATATTATAATTCATTGATATACTAAATATGATTTTTTTTCTATATTGCTTTTTCGATAAAAGTTGAATTGTTAAAAATAAAACAGCGTTGTTCGATAGTATGGTAGAGGGAAATAAACGACTGCGGATTCAATGAATTAATTTTGTTGCTTGTTATACAATTGAAATCACATGCAAACCTGGTTTTAAATAAAAACTCTAATCTATAATTGAAGCATGACAACTGTATCTAAATAAGTTCCTGTTAGAAAAGCTCTTTAGAGTTCATAAAGTCATTCCTTTAAGATTGAGAAATCTCAGCAATATAAAGATTTTCTCCAGAACAAAGATCATCAAACTTTTCCAGAATTTACTTCAAGAATCGTTTTTCGAAATTATTTTCTGAGGAAGCTTATAAATATGCCAAACATTAAATTAGTAATTCTCTAAGTATTAGTTCCGTGTCATATCTATTGCACACACACACAATATATATGTATATATATATATATATATATATATATATATATATATATATATATATATATATAAGATGTGATGGGTAAATTGCCATTAAAGACAATTTACAGCTTATATATATATATATATATATATATATATATATATATATATATATATATACGAATTACGCTTATATAAATATATTTTGCCTCACACTTTGTATAAACATATATTTTACGCAAAAATGGGAATAACACTGACATCTCTCTTTATCAGATATATTAACCTATATTAAGAGAGAGAATTTTGAAATAATATTGATTAAATTCATTCAAAGAAATCACCATTGACATCATGCACAGCCTCCAGATGACTTCGGAATTTCCAGCAAGACTTTCAGACAGTCTCTTTGTTTAAATTGCTAAATGCGGCCGTCATCTGTGCCTTCATTTCATCTTTGGTGAGGCACGCGATTTTGTTGCTTTCTCTTTCATCCGGACCGCATACTTAAAGGGGTTGGAATTTGGGGAGTTAAGTGACCAGATGTTAGGGATGATGTGGTTGCAGAAATTTTGTTCACTGTAATCTGCTGCTTAGGATCATCTCTCCATCTGTTCCCAGGTTGACACTCACATACACTGAAATCCTCCTATCGTAGCTTCTGTTGTGAATGCCAACCAATACAGCATGTCTTTTCCAAATTTCTGGAGAAGTCACGGTGCTGATTTTTTTATAGACTCAATGACTCAAGTTAGCTGCACCGTAGACGAAATTTGAAACAAACAAAGCGCATGCGCAAAATTAATAATCTAAATTGGCGAAAATTTATCCATCTAAGAACTTCAACACTCATGGAAATGTTTGTGGACGGCAAAGTAGATTATATTAAAAAGATAAACCCCATTTGGCTACATTCTATGAGAGTATCTTGGTTGGCCCATGAACTTTTCAGTCGATCCTTGTATGTATATTTCTGTAATTATATATAAGAGGGGTTATGTCTCAATGAAGGATACCAGAGTTTTTAGTTTTAAACAAAAGAGAGCTGGAAACTTTTGCACACACCTTGAGCATATATATATATATATATATATATATATATATATATATATATATATATATATATATGATGCATGCCTAATTATACGTAACTTAGACGCATGCGTGCCAGTAAGATCACATGATTTGAGTACCTGAAGGCGAGAAAATAAATATAACTGATAAACAAGAATTTGAAGATGTAAAATTTATTTTGAGAATTTGTAAAGAATATCTGTTGTCGCTAACAATGCGATCAATTTTATTACGTATCTGTGTGTGAAAACGCAGCAGGCGATTTATCTATTACTAAAATTAGTTGGTTTTATATATGTTAAGAATGTACGCCCCCTGGCAATAAGTTATGGAATCTGTACACCTAGAGAATGTTTACTTTGGGTTTTTATTTAGCAGTAAATAAATTAATAACAGATAAGGTATAACAGATTTTTAGTTGATAACTGAAAATTCAGGGTTTTTAAATGTACCTTAGACAAATTAGATTAATTCATCCAGCTTATTGATATAATTTCTTCAAGCTATGCAGAGAAATATATTATAGAATAACCAAATATCAAGTAAAGAATTACAAAATACATTAAGAAAAAACAGAATAAATACTTTCTTGCCATTCTTCGAGATTTATAATTGCCTTAATTCTTCCAGATATGGATTTCACTAATTTAAAGTAACCTTCTTTATCCAAGTGGTTCAAACTGTCAATAATTGTATAAAAAATCTTCTTTTGTGGATCGAACCTTCTCAAGAACCATTTTCTTAACTTCCATCATATTTTCAATTGTATTTATATCCGGACTGTTTGCTGGCCCTGTCGTTGATATTATACGCCTCCTTCGAACAAACACTCTTCATTCGTGTAAATACTATGAGTTTTTCCTGCTGTTATAGGTTATTTAAACACACACACACACACATACACACACACACACATATATATATATATATGTGTGTGTGTGAGTGTGTGTGTGTGTGTGTGTGTGTGTGTGCATTATTCGGTCCAGTTAAACCGGAGTTTGGGGTAATTCCATCAGGACAAAAAAAAAGACAAACATTCAACAGTGAATATTTAAATTTTTCTGGTAAAGAGCTCAATGTAAGTGACATTACAGAGCAATAATTATTGCTCTCTCTCTATATATAAATATCATCATCATCATCATGTCGCGCTGGTAGCATGGATATCCCTGACCCTCTCCTTCCTATCGTTAATCGCCCTAGGCAAGTCTTCAGGACAACATCCCGTATCCTCACATAGCTGCTGAATGTATGTTCGTGCTGGTCGTCCTGCTTTTGCACGGCCATGTGTGGTGGTCCATAAGAGTACATCTCTTATGAGTTCGTCCCTGCTTCTCCAGCAGTGTCCTGCATGTCTGGTTCGTCTTACTTGAATAATTTTCGTGATAGGAGTCAGGTGGCCTGGAAAATCCTAAAGCGAGTCGAAGACACGCTTAATTTGATGATTGGCAGAGTAGCCTCATACGACAAAAGGCCAGGATCAAATAGTTCAGTGAGGAAACTACCGCAACTCATCTATAAAAATGGCGTCTATTGATGAGAAAAAAAATAAGCATCTAAAAAATACTATGATTTTAACTGAAATGATTTGTCTAAATCACCGGGCAATTTACTCAGGGAAACAAAGGGGAGCATTCTGCTGAGGTTGGAGTTTTGGCCACGGGGTCGGAAAATCAACTACACAGCATAAACCAAACATTGTTGCATGCTAATGGATTCCTACGTGTAGATGCGTTAGGATTGGTCGTCCAGCAAGAACTTTTAAACATGAGCTTTGTACTGATACTGGATAGAGTCTAGATGAACTACCATCAGCGATGGTCGATAAAAATGGACGGTTCGAGAGAGAGAGAGAGAGAGAGAGATTGGGAAAGGGTGTGAGATAAAGAGGGCACAAAAGAGAGTCTGAGAACACCATGCTATCAGCATGACTTAATGATATATATATATATATATATATATATATATATATATATATATATGTATATATAGAGAGCGATAATACTTTTGTATATATGTGTACACAAATTCACGCACAAACACCTATATATATATATATATATATATATATATATATATATCATCATGTCGTGCTGGTAGCACGGATATCCCTGACCCTCTCTCGCCACTTTTTCCTATCGTTCATCACCTCTGGCAGGTCTTCTGGACTACATCCTGTATCCTCACGTAGTTGCTGAATATATGTTCGTGCTGGTCGTCCTGCTTTTGCACGGCCATGTGTGGGGGTCCATAAGAGTACATCACTTATGAGTTCGTTCCTGCTTCTCCAGCAGTGTCCTGCATGTCTGGTTCGTCTAACTTGAATAATTTTCGTGATAGGAGGCAGGTGGCCGTACAGTTGGTGTCTTGTGGGGTGTTGCCGCCAGGACTTGTTCAAGATTGCTCACAGCATTCTTGTGTAATTGCCGTATATATATATATATATATATATATATATATATATATATATATATATATCCTTGGGAGTGTAGCCTGAAAACAGTTCGCTGCTTTTTATAGGTATCAATAACTCTGAATCCATATTTCAGCTGAACGACAATATAGCAAAAGAGTATTGTAGTCTTGCGGAGGAACCTAGAGATGTCAAAGGAAGAGCACAGCAGCTAGAATTAGTTGAGTACCATAGTTAGAAGGAAAACTTATCATATCCTGTGGTTATTACGATTGGTAGTTATCTTCTAAAGGCTTGTCATTGGATTATAATCACTGTCACTTAAAGAGTGGTGTTTGTGTTGTACAAGCGTTTGCCGCTTTCATTCCTGGATATAAAGATAGTTCTTTTCTTCTTTATCATATTTACCAACCCCTCCGCTCGGGCAGGATATGACAAAAGGTCAATTTTTTAAGCGGAGTTTAACAGGTTTGAATTCAGAGTTTTCCTTCTCCTAGACTAGTTTCCTCACCAAGGCTGAAGAACCTAGTCTGCCCTACTATTTACCCATAGCTTGAGGGAGAATAATTGGATTCATAGGGTATTAGTGCTATGTGGAGGGATCGATAAATAGTATTAGAATCCTTTATTCCTTTGTAAATTGTTTTTTTTTTATGCTAGTTCTAGATTTCTGGCAGAGAAAAGGTTCGTAGTAAAACATCCAGACTGATTGTGCTACTTTTTCCGCAGCTGGTAGGTTGATTGAATCTGGAAATAATTGAAACGATAAGATGACTCCTCACTCCCAATAGCTTTTGAACTGGACCCTTCCACACAGAATGCAGTTTCGTGTTATAATCAGCACGCTTATTTTTGTTGTGATAGTGGGGGTTCTTAGCCGTCTACAGGGAACGCCCTCGGTACAATCAAGGTAACGTTGACAGCACACATAAAATTCTTGGCACAAATCGATAGCTTGGCGAGAAATTTGTTAAATGAATTTCATTCGTTTTAAGCGCTCATTTACGCTAACCTTATGTCAAACTATATTTGCAAAATAAATTGCCAGAACACCATATGTAAAGTGAAGGTTAGCAACGTCACCATGCATACCATCCTCTAGGTTAGTGATACCAATTCTCATTTGTGACATTTCTCTTTGATGTCCATGTACTTAACATTATCTATGCCAAACGTCTCCCGGAAAGCAATAGTATCAATTTTAACAACATTTTTTCACGGACAAACTTATGGATGCAATGTTGTTGTTTTTTTAAATCTTTGAGGGTGATATATACTTTTAGCCTTCTACCAGACTAAGTACAATAAAATAAAATATCTACTTGTGAAAAAGTGAAATTTTGAACGATCATCTGTTTTGTGGGAGAGGTTTTGATTGACTAAGAGAAATGATATCAAGTGGCAAATTAAGTCTGTTTGCTATGGGGAACCAAGTCGAAAATAGAAACCTGAAAAATCTATCCCCCACCCCCATTGCTGACGGCCATCTTGCGAATTTTTATTGTTTATGCTGATTGTAAAGTATCGTCATACTTGGGATGTTTTATGGGCAAATCAAAGGGTAAATAACCTGTTATTTGTGTTTATTCTTCAAAATTCCGACAAAGATGTATTTTTCGGGGTTTTAAAGGTTTAGTAATAGTTATATTCTTTCGCAAGTTATTTATGCTAGTTTTACCATGTTTTTCTCATTTTATTGCATTTTAAGGAATTATGTCTGATTTACGTAAAAAAAACTGGGTTACATCACGGGTCAGGGGATCAATTAATGACATTGGGCTGAGTAACACTTTATATGAAAATAAACATATATTGTTAATCTACATTAAGATAAACATTTTTCGTCATTTAGTAAACTTTCTTTTACCTGGCACAAAAATCTTTTGTTGCTTAAGATACCCGCTGTTACGATGTAGTCACTCAACTCAGAGACAAATAGCTTCGTTGCTTTACTTAAGAGATTTTTTTTTCCAAATTATCCTTAGAATTTACTAAGCTCAGCTTAGTCTATCACAATCACCTTATTATCTGCTGTTACTATGAGATCATTCATCTAAATTTGAAAATTAATAACTTATATTTATCACAATCCGATGCACCTAGTGAGAATAGAACTCTCTAATAACTTGCTAAGTCTTCATACCATGATAAGACGTCAAATAGGTTTCTTACACCGTCAACGGAGCTTATAATATGCTGATTGTATTCCCGGGAGAGAGTAGAGAACACCATCCCAAAAAAGAATGAGGGGTTGTCCAGTTTAGAACTCTAAGCTTTATTTGATGGTGAGGCTCCAGCTTTGAAACTCTTTGTAGTATGAATGACTCCTTCATTGCTATTACCCACCAGGTTTACCCTGACTCGGAGCGGTAGTACCTATTAGAATTCCATCTTGTGTCTCAAATAAATATGTCAAAATTATTTGAATTTGATACGACCGTCTGCAAAACCTACTCTTGAACGCGATTCCCAAACCTATTGGCATACAATGACCCTAGATAGGTAGACATGCAGTTGAAATCACTCAGTCAATCAGAAAGTGGCCAAAACATGTAAATGAATGTATTAAGATCACGGTTCCCTAACCTCTATGTATAAAATAAACCCAGACAGTTTGGCATGTATTTAAAATTAATCAATCATATTCTTCTTATCAAAAAATCGTTATAATTCTCTCCTCACTTCGCTCTCAACTTAAAACAGCTGTTCAATATTGTCATGATGGGAATTTTAGGATTTTAATCCCGTGATTGATTTTATTATTTAAGCCTATTTTTCGTAGTTACTACTTGTACTTTACAATATCGACTTATTGTTTCAACTTACTGACCAATTATATGAAAGTCGAGGTATATTTTGTGAATGGGGAGTCTATAGCAGTGTAAAAAATTAAAATATGATTTTATTTTTCTTAAAATCAATAATTTGATATGAACTTTAAGAAACCCTTATTATTCTTCGGAATTAAAGGTTTTAAAATATCTTAATTTTATTCCTTCATTGTTACCGTGAATCATTTTTAATCTTTAAGATATAAAATTCTTTCAAGACCACAGAGATCTCTGTATTATTAATTTTGTCAAAAATGAAAAAAAAAATACTAGAAAGCCTAATACAAATTGCAAGAATCAACAGCTAGGATATAGGAAATGGAATTGGGAGTTGAAAAATATGCCCTGCTTATAATGATGAGTGGGAAAAGAAAAATTACAGAAGCAATAGAACTGCCCAATCAAGAAAGAATCGGAAGTTTTGGAACAAAAATTAGAAGAACAAGTATGATTGGAAGTGGACAAGCAAACATAGATAAAAGAAAAAATAAGAAAAGTTGAAATTAGAAGAACAAAAACACTTCTCGAAAGCAAACTCTGTAACAGAAAATTCGTCATTAGAAATAAATACCTGGGCAATCGTTCAGATTACATATTCTCGACCCTTCCTAAAATAGACAATTAGGGGATCAGAGATAGAATCGAGACCAACCAGACCACAGCAGTGTTATGATCAGCTAGAATTCTTTGAAGAGACCTGAAGATCTGCGGAGACTGGAGGAATTGGAGATCAAAGGAAGAGTCAAGTCCATCCAGACCACAGCAGTGTTATGATCAGCTAAAATACTTTGAAGAGTCCTGGTGACCTGGAATACGCTCCTCCCTTGTTTAATTTTGGATTTTCGTTTTTGTGTAATTATAAACTAGTTGCAATGACGGTATTCCAATTGTGAAACACGTCGATCATGTGTTCTATACAGTCTTATTCTTTCTCATAGATAATCAAAACTGATTTTCTTTTTTCTTCCATTCCTTATATATATATATATATATATATATATATATATATATATATATATATATATATAAGGTGAATTTTAGGAATAACATATATATCACTTTACATGAATTTTTGTCATAAAATAGGACTTTATATCTTTTATAGTTTTATTGTATCAGTGATCAAATAGCTGCCACAGACCTTCTCAAAGTCCAATTCCTCAGGCTCTCAGCACATCAGAGAATATTCAATAATTCAATCTTTTATGAAATGTCATGACAGACTGACCCCAACACGTACAACGCTTTCATATAGATTCATTTTTGCACCTTTACGAGACTCAGCGGATTTTTTTCTGAGATATAAGAGCTTCGATTTATAACCTTGAACCAAAATATAGAATTGAAGCGCTGCCTTTTTTGACACAATTCTTTAAGAGGAAGTATATTTTCGAAATTGTTGGCATGGCTTGAAAAAGGCAATTTCCTATACCACAGAATAAAAGAGTTTTCACTTTTTATTCTTTCTCGTATTCTTTTTTCTTCAAATCTATATTGAACGGATGAACTTTATTTCAAGTAGAGATACCTGATTCTTTTTAGAAAGAGGGGAAAAAATCTTGGCTCCAATAAACTGTTATCAGTTACAAAGAAGAAAATTCCGAGTCTGAGAAAAGTAATCATTACAAGTGAACCTTTTTCGTAAAGTTGAAAAAAGAAAAAGAAATAGAAAAGCAAAACAAAGCAAAATTTGATAGGTTTCCGTTATCTTAAAACGGAGTCATGAGAACCAAAACCTTAAGATCCTTTATAATAAGATCTTATAATTAAATATACAATTTCACTTAAAGCTTCTTGGTTTAATTTGGACAACAGAAAGTATCTGTATTAAGAACATATTATCCTTTTCTGCATTTGTCTTAATATTATTAGAAACTTTAATTGATTAACTGATTGCTTTTGACGACATGTCAACCCGTTTGGGATAATTTTATGCCAAGAGGTTAGGGAATCACGTTCTTTGAACATTCAAATGTACATTTTTTGCGAAGTTTTTTCGTGAGATTCTTTTTGCTCACGGTCTGATTATATACGAATAATTTTCAAACAGATCTATTTAAGCCATAGATGGGACTCAAATAGTTACAAAGATTCTTGTTCAGAATGGACCTGGAAGTAATGACAAGATATGTCAGCCTCTGAAGACTTCCAGAAGTGGATGCTCATCATCAGATGGAATTTAGCGTCATTCCTTGAACACCACTTTGTGGATAATCTTACTCATCTGCAGAGGATACAGTCAGTCCATTCTAAGTCACACAGGGTAAATAACAAACTTAGAAATCATCTATAATTTTGCTGCCTATAATAACAGCACAAACTCCATCTCCTAGCTCTTCTCTTCTTAGTTGCATTTGTTGATTATTTTCATAAAGGGCCCTTCCTCTTGCTCGGTCAGTTGATCCAATATAACTCTATATTGATCATGAAAAGAGACACTTTAAATGTAACAGTTATCGTCAATAAAACAAAATTGGTGACCCAATTTCAAACCCTACACGGGGTTGTTTGTATTTTGCTAATTCCCCTTTGAGGAAGGCATGAATCTATCTCTTCCCAGGTATAAGTAAATTGTAGGGTTGACTATGTTCTTTCATCTTTGTTTGGGAACCAGTCAACAAAAAGAAAATTTCAGACCAGCTTTTGGCTACTTAAAAATCGACCTTGTGTCATACCTGCCCATAAAGGCGGGCTGGGTATATACATATATAACATTATACAACAATATTATTGTTGGTTGGTTTGGTTTCTTTGTTTAATGGCATATCAACTCTGTTTAGGTTATTTTATGCCAAAGCTATTCTCCTAGAAGAACAGTAGTGGTACTATATAACCCATAGCTGGGAGGATAAGGGGGTTCATACCTTTCCCAAGAGTATTTGTCCGAAAGTGAACGTAATAGCGCGACTGGAGTACCAACTCGCGTGTTACGATTCCGCAGTCCATCACTTTAACCATTACACCACGAGGACACCCCCTTATTATTGTAGGGGATTAGTATTATGAACATCATTTATTTTGAAGTTTCTTTTCGTTATCTTTATTTAAAGATGCGAATGTGGTTGTTTCATACCTTTAAACAATGTTCTTAAAATTCGACGCTGTTTGTATTTGTTTTAATTTATATCACAGGCTTTTTGAAATATTTTCTTGCTGGACAAATCATTTTTCTAGACGATCAACCTTTTAATTTTTCTTGAAATTATTTTGTGGCATTCTTAAAGCTAGCATTTGTCTTAGTCATATCTTGTCAATGTTAGCGATTTCTTTTTTTTTTTATCATTCTGTTATCTCATTTAAATTATTCTTTTTTTTTACCGACATCTTTTCGGTAATTTCATTTTGAAAGCATCGACTCGTATAATAATATCTACTGTGTAGTGTTTAAGGTAAAGCTACTAACTAAGGGTGACTTTTGATGAAAACTAAAATTGTTTAGTGGAATCAATTGTGTTGGTTGCTCGTTTGGTTATTATGACATATCAACTCTTCTGGGTTAGTTGATGCCAATTGTTTTGATTAATTCAATTAATATTTAATGATTTGACAATATTTCTGGGTTATTTAAAGTCATATCTTGTTTTTTGTAAACATTATTAATTTGGTTATTGTTTAATGGCATATCAACCCTTCCAAGTTATTTAATGCTGAATCGTGATCAATTTATTGTTTAATGGTATATCAAACCTTCTGGGGTATTTAATAACAAATCTTGCTTTTTGTAAACATGGTCAATGTAGTCATTAAGTGGCATATTAGCACTTCTGGGTTATTTAAAGCCATTTTATGAATCCATGATAATTTGGTTATTGCTAAATGGTATATCAACCCTTCTGGGTTATTTAATGTCATATCTTGTTTTTTTTATATACATGATTAATTTGATTATTGTTTAATGGCTCATTAGCCTTTGGGAGGAAATCAAAACTAAATGTTGTTTTCTTATGTTTATTTGTAAGCGAATATTTTCAAGGTGACTTTTTTGTTTTAAAACGAACTTTTAGAGTGTGAGACAAATGTTGATCGACAATTTTGCTTCACGGGCGTATGCTTTTTAGATGGTCTTGTTTGATGAATGTATCTTTCAATATATGCCCTTGCTGGAGGTGCAATTTTTTTGTCAGTTTGGATATCCATACTTTCCATACTACTGGATGTCTATAGAGTTTAGGAGTCAAACCTGTCAAGGTATTGTCGCGCCAGTACAGAAATTTGTAGCTGCTAAGAAAGAAAAAAAAAAAAGCTCAAATCAATTGAGATAATATACATCAGCTCAAAGAATGATTGCAAAAACTATTTAAACACATTATAATATCTGTTATGATATTAATCATATTTAATCCTTATTAATTTTGTTAAATATTCTTTCATCTTTATCGCCCTGTCATGGAGGATTAGAAGACGCTGATTGTATTCCCTGCCGAGTCGTAAGACTCCCCCAAAAGTGGTTTCCAGATATGACACGAAACTGCATCTGATGGTGAGGTTCCGGTAACTGGATATTGGCAAAAAGTAGAGCACCCCTTCATTGTCATTATTTCCAGTTTCACTCCGACCCGGAGCGGCTGTACTTGTTCGTGTCCCATCTATGGTTCAAATAGATATGTTTTAAAATTATTCGTATTCGACAGGATTAATATACAAACAAAACTTTTAAGTTACTACACAAAAAGATGGAGATATAAACGTGATTCCATAACATCTACACATCAAATACTCCTAGACGGGTTGACATGCCAGTAACATCAATAAACCAGTCAATCTTTCATGATTTTGATGTTAGTTGCTTTATTCTTCAAGCAGTTAACTTTTATCATTCTATTACTCCGAGGGCAAAAGTTAAATTAAAATATTTAATGATAAGCAATGAATGAGATTTGAAATCACGCCTCCTCGACTACGGGGGTTCCAAATTAAATCCTTTAACTGCTCGACTAACTGAACTACGATAAGACATAAGTTTTCTGTAATAGGGATACATATACATTTAAAAAATGCAAAACACAGGTAAACACAAATGCAGTTGTTCAAGTACGAACGGTTTTATAAACTTCTGACTTCAGTTAATCGATACGAGGAGAGAGACGCAATTCTTACAATGCTACCCCCCCCCCCACACACGGCACATCTCGTGGTGTTTTAGATCTCAATTCATCTCTGTTGGTAGGGATCCGAAAAACTCAAGTCTTCGACTCAATGGCCGAATCCCCAACTACTCGACTCCATGCCCTAATGGCAGAGAACTCAACCATCTGCCTCCATGGTCCAATATCAACTTCGAACTGACTCTTTTTCAAAATCCTCAAATTCGCAAGACCATCTATTCCGGGCATGACGTCATCCACACTTCTGCCCCATATCCTGTCTGGTATTTATTATGACAATGGTGATTTTCATATCCTTTGCATGCAAGTCTAAAACTGTACCCAGTGACAATGCACCTGAACTCTTAACCCGAATAGTTTAAAGCCCAACCAAACTGAAAGATAAAATATAATAAACGAAAAATGATTAATATAAAAAAATCATTCCTTAATTATATAACATAACTAGGCTGATGTCTAAATTGATTTTGATAATGAGTAATATGGAGAAACAGAAAGACTGTGTTTGTTATATATTCTATTGTTATCTACTAAATTCTTGGGTTACTAACAATACCTGTTGTTACAAAAAAGTCAACCACTTAAGTACAGACTAGAATAACTGCTGCGTAAAATATCATATACAAAGCGTTCCTTGGATTCACGCACGGAACATAAACTCTGCTTACGTTCCTTACTGTTTTTGAGTGCTCATCCATCTAAGAAATATACAGCCTCATCATTGTTTAACCGAGGGAAACTGAAGTTTTCAATTTGACTGAAGCGCAAATTGATTATTTATTTATTTATTTATTTATATCATGATTAATTTCTGAAAAAAGCAGCAATTCTTATCATTATTGTTTTATATTTCAATTTTCGTTTAACTTTAATTTATCACTCGCTGTCAATCGAAACGTCAATCTTCAACCGCAAAAAACAGAATGGGTAGAAAATGAAACTACAGAATACACTCCTGGTGTAATTAGTAATAATATCTCTAATCGCTCAGGGAAACTTGGTTAAACACAACAGCTGCTCTACCAACTGAGCTACTAAGTGCTGTTGCTTTGCAGAAATCGAAATAAAACTCCACCCCGTCAGTGATAAAGCACCAGTTCTAGAGGTCTGATGAGTGAGCAATAATCATTCATTGCCATTACTTTCAGGTCCACTTTGACTGAAGCGGTAATATCTGTCAGCATCCCATCAAGAGATATGTTTAAAATTATTCATATTTAATAGGAATACTTTGTATCATAATTGTGTGAAAAAAATCGATTCTCTAAATTGCTGCACATCCAATTAAGAACTTCTTGTGTTCCCCGCAAAGTGGTTTCCTTGATATGTCACCTCTTGGCAGAAAATAACCTTTTATGAGTTGACATGCTGCTAAAATTTATCAATCAATCAAACCAAACAGAAACATTTTCTGTAAGCAACTAGATTATCATTGTTATCAATTTTGATTAGAATTTTTTTCTTGATTTTGCAGTCGCATTTTTTTTTTTTTTTTTTACAAGAAAATCCCTCGAAAAATCATTCGATCGGGATCGTAGTATGCGAGTAAGAACTCCAAATAACCTTGGCAAAGGTACGAACCTTCTTATCCCTCTAGTTATGGGTTCAATACTACGACAACTGTTCTTCTACAAGGATGGCTTTGGTATTAAATAATCCACGAAGGTTGATATACCATTAAAACCAAAACAAGAAAAGAAATAAAATTCTCTGACTGTGTGGAACAAAGCAAATAAGAAATACTAATGCTGGATAAATTCTTGGAGCGAGTCGTACTCATGATCCTTTTTACAGCCGGAAGCTGAGTAAAAAAAAACAAAAAAACACTGACTTCTCTCTTTACTGAACTAGGAACACCTATTAGATAGCAGCTAGCAAACATGGCAAAATATAGAAAGAGGAAGAATAATGATTTTACAAATGATCGATTCTTATATTTGTTAATTGATTGATTTCAAAGGCACCTCAAGCTATCTGGGGTTATTTTATTCCTAGAGGTAAGGCAGACATGTCCATTGTACGTTCATATCAACATTTTTTGTATTTTTCTTATGAGGTTCTTGAGGGTTCATACTGTTATATGGTATCAAGTACTACAATCCGATCAAAATAATTTACTCACAATTATATGATATCAAGTTACTTTTAATGATAATAATCCTGGCTAAATGTTTAAACCTTTATATTTGACCCATAGATGAGGCTCTAATAGGTACTTCCACTCAAGTTCAGAGTGGACCTGGGAGTAATGTTTATGAAGGAATATACCACTCTCCCCAAAGGGAGCCTGAACAATAGATTCAGTTTTGTGTTATACTCTGAACATCACTTTTTAGGGAATTTCTGCCGAGGATTCAGTTAGCGAATTCCAAGCTCCATCGACAGGGTGGATACGAACTGAAAGAAACTGGAAAACTAGTTATTTGTAATCATAGAGGCGCTCTGACTGATTGGCTGAAGGAGGTTGTATTATTAGAAAGAGGAAAAAGAAAAAAAAAGACTTTTTTTCTTTTGTAGATTTATGCAGAATTCTGCTTTTGGAGGAGGGAACGTCTGACCCTTCTGCCAGGAATAAAGGTAGCGTATTCTAAGCCCCGCCGATAGGCTGCTATTACATTTGTGTCACGAATCATTTGGATAATTATCCTGATCTTTCTTATTTTGATGACAGTTTAAGATAACAATATATCTGATCTTACGCGTTTTGTCTGTCATTATTTTATTGTTTATTTACATTATGGGACAAAAAATTGATAAACAAACACGGACAGTGAAAAACCTGAACCTTTTTTTATTATCGCCCCAAATTATAATGAAATTCAAATGACTTAGAATGTCATTATTATCTTTGATTATTATTATTATTATTATTATTATTATTATTATTATTATTATTATTATTATTATTATTATTATTATTATTAAAGTTCCTTTACTTATAGCAGAAAGTAATACCTAAAAATTTCTCAGAAAAATATTTTTTAAATAGGATGTTAGAATTCTCTTTTCCTTGATTTGATATCCTAATTTGTTATTAGTCCTTAGCAAATGATTTGTAAGCAACTTTCGGAGTTTGAAAAAGGTCAAAATAATTTCTGTTATGTGTGTCTAAGCCACTGAACTTTCATAGATATTTGTGGCAATAATTTTAAAAAATTCTGTTTTTTCAGTCTGTTTTAGTTCGTTTTCTGTCTTTTGTCACATACTTTTGACTAGTATCCCATTTTTTTTATTTTGATCATTGTTTAAATTAGTAGGTTCTACGATTTACATGTAATCTCTATGATTTTAGCGAAAGTATTTTATTTACAATGTTCTGGTGATTTGCTACTGATATTCTCTCGTTATATCGAACAAGAATATATACTAGGCTTTGGTTTGGTTTGGTTTCTTTGTTTTATGGCATATCAACCTTCGTGGATAATTTAATGCCGAAGCCATTCTTCTAGAAGAATAGTAATGGTACTATGTAACACATAACTGAGAGGAAAAGAGGGTTCATGCCTTTCCCCAAGGATATTTGTCCGAAAGGGAACCTGGAACCTAATAGCGCAACTGGAGTTCAAACTCGCTAACTACGATTGCGTAGTCCAGCGCTTTAACCATTACACCACGTCGACACCTCTAGATACTTGGGTGTATCAAACGTTTTGTAATATTATGTTACATGCTAGTTTGTGACATTTATATTACGTATCTGAATTAGTTCATGCCCAACTAAGTACACACTGTGCTTGATTGTATCGTGGTAGATCGTGCGCTAACACGTTGTACAGTGCTTCACTCTGTGTGTGAATTTCAAGTCGCATAGAAGAATATCCAACGTATTCAAATTCGGGAACTTAACTTTTGCTTGGTTAAACTGGGCCATAACGCTGTGAAAGCAAATAAAATATTTATTTTGTGGCATGTGAAGGCGCACTTGATTACAGTACAGTAACCAGAAGGTTCAAGACATTTCTCTCGGGTTACAAGAAGCTCCACGATCAGAAAAGGTCAGGTAAGCCTAAAACCATGGATTCCGAGTCTGTACTTCAAATCATAGAGGTAAATCCATCGAGTAGCACATGGAGAGTATCAGGTGAACATGGTATTTCACAGTTTTGTGCAGTTCGTCACTTTCATGAGTTTGTCAAAATCATCCTGAGTTGCCGAATTGCCCCTTACCTAACCAAAATGCTGCCAAACGTTTAATTCATTCAAGTTAAAAGATATTCTTACAGAATAAAAAAACACTTTTCAACGTAACCTTTATTAATCTAAAAGGAAATTAATTCCTTTGATGTTTGAAGATGGGAGTTAATTAAACAATTTTCCTTTGCTTATCCTTATTCTCTTATATCAAAACTAAAGATTAAAACTGATGGTTTATTAGAGTTCTCAATTACGAAAAATGATGCACTAACATTTAACACATTCACTATATCGACAATGGTCGTAGCAAATAAAATCTGGGAGTCGAGAGTTCAAATTCTAGATTTGGTAGTTGGCATCCTACTTCACGTTAATGCCCTTAGGAAAGACATGCATTCATCCATTCTCCCACAGCTATGTGTAAATAGTAAAGTAGACTGGATTCTTGAACATTTGTACGGCAACCAATCTGATAGAAAATACATTCGGAATTCAAATCATCTGTATTTCGCTTAAAAATTATCCTGGTGACGCATCCTGCCCTGTTGTAAAGGAGTTTAGTACAAATATACAAACACACACTACGTACACACAGAAACACTCACTATCATACCCTCAATACAAACATGCGTAAACATTCTCACACTTACACATCAAGCCGGCAATCAGGTTGGGATTATATTTTGTTTGATGTTCATAGAGACGAGAAACTGATAGTCACCATGTGCTGTTGACACTGTTTCTGCGTTAGCCTCACTTACACATATCTACCCTATCAGGGATATAGAGCACTTTTATTATAAATATAGCAAAGTACTTTATATATATATATATATATATATATATATATATATATATATATATATATATATGAAAGAGAAAGAAAGGGGGGAAATTGGATTAAGGTTTTTAGATAAGATCTTACTCTTGGGAATTTAAATAGAAAAACAGAAATAAGACCACATTTTGAACCAAAAGGAAGGAATTTATTTAGCTGAAATAAAAGAAATTGGAAAAATCTTAAAAGTTAGTAAAATATTCTATTTTTGATTTAGTTTAATTTTAGTAGTACTACGATGTTTTGTTATAATTAGGTAATTTATTGGTTTTATTTTTCAAGTTACAACCAAAGAAGCCTACTATACAAAGTAAAGGTCATCGTATTAAACCGTCTGAGGTCAACTTTCAGTTGATTTGTAATCCCAGTTCATATCCTTGAAGGAGAAGAATTCCTTTACGTAAGCTTCAACTTCCTCTTGGTTGCTGAAGCATGACGTGCGCAAGAAGTGAGCCAGGGATCAGAAGTTATAATCCTAGTGAGCCCCGTTTGAACTATTTACTGGGCATAGCATTAACTCGATTCCCACTGTACTATAGGTAAATACAGCTATTTGCGAAATATACCTTTTTATTAACGTTGAGTTAAAGGTTTCGACATGCCGTCTTATTCATTTGGCCCCTATCTCGTGTGGCACCGACGGCGCGCAAATTCGTCTCGTCTCTGCGAGCCCCAAAAGTCGAACCTCCTCCGGCCGGCGTTTAATTTCAACTCTCTAACTTTCTTCAAATCTCCCACAATCCTCCGCACGATTCCGGTGCGTGACGTCACCCGAACCCTGTCACCCCGTTCTGTCATCTCGGGCTATTGTGACATCTCTGAGTGGCACGTCCGCCCCGCACGCACGTTACCACCTACATCAAGGTTTGCACCTAACTAACCCATGTGCTGAGCCGAAAGGTTCTCAGCCTAACTAAACTCAAAGGCATGAACCGAAATCCCTTGGCCATTACGTTACACCACAAGTTATCGGACTCTATTCGGAAAATTTGCTGGTATGCAAGTATTGCAAAACGTTTGACACACTCGGGTAAGTTTACGTAGTGTATTTAGCAAAAGAAAAGCCATCCAAACTTTTTAGGAGTGTAACAAAAAAAAAACAACAACAATTTTACGTGTTTTTCTTTTATTGCAACTTTTTTCCTTTACAGATTTGTGTAATTCTTTGTTTGGTTTGTGTACTTAACGTTAACAGCTTCAATTTCCGATTTACTGGATTTGCAAAGGTCCCAACTCAGTTGATAAGCAAGTAGATCTGCTTTAGCTAACTAAATGTTTATAATCGTCAGGTCGATAATCTTCTTGATATTACGTAGACGGTCGCCATTTAGTTCCTCTAAAACCGGAGAGCATTTCAAATAATCATCAACCGGCAGTCATGCTGATATGGCAAAAAGTGTTAGATACTAAATTATTTGACAAAAGTTTGACAAAAGGATAATTCCTCTATTGCTCCACATTGGTAAATATCTAAAAAGCTAAACTTACATTGAAAGAGTCCCCATGGCTAACGTGCTCGACCGCAACCTCCTAGTAAGCGATGGTTTGGTTTGGTTTCTTTGTTTAATGGCATATCAACCTTTGTAGGTTGTTTAATGTCAATGCTATTCTCCTAGAAGAACAGTAGTGGTGCTATTTAACCCATAACTGGGAGAATAACGGGTTCATAACTTTCCCAAGGGTATTTGCCCGAAAGTGAACGTAATAGCGCGACTGGAGTACGAACTCGCTTACTACGATTCCGCAGTCCATCGCTTTAACCATTACACCACGAGGCCACCCACCTCGTAGTAAGCGAGTTCGAACTTCAGTCGCGCTATCGCATTCACTTTCAGTCATGGAACCCCTAATACTTTCAGATATGGGTTAAACTACTGCTCTTTTAGAAGGATGGCTTTGGCATTAAATAACCTATGAAGGTTGATATGCCATTCAACAAACTTCCATGGAAATCACTAAGAACAACTAAATATCAAATGATAGATTTTAGGGTGTCGGTGAGGATGGCTATTATTCCCTTGATTCTATTGTTCTTCTATAAAAATATTAGATTGATTTAAGGATGGCAGTGGTGGTGGATACAAAGTAATGGGGAGATTGAAAAAACAATGATATATATTACAACAACAAGAAAGAAAGTAATACAAGAAATGGAATAATAATAATAATAATAATAATAATAATAATAATAATAATAATAAGAAGAAGAAGAAGAAGAAGAAGAAGAAGAAGAAGAAGAAGAAGAGCAACAAAAACAGCAACAACAAAACAAAATGACTTGAAAAAGAACAAGAACAACAAAAGAAAGGAAATGATAATATTATTAATAATAATGTGACAGGAAAAGAAGGAGGAAGAAGACCCACCACCATCGGAGATAGCGTCGATGCATCAATACGACAAATCGAAGACAATATAAAAAAAATAGCTTATGAAAACGAATCACAGTTACCGGAAAAAAAAAACAGCAACACAAGGTTTAACAGAATAACACTCAGTAGGAAACAAAAATGTGAAGAAAAGAAAATTTATGGATATTTCAAGTGACAAACAAGCGAAATCTCATGCGTGAAGACTTTGAGAAATGTTAAGGGAGATACTTAATCTGTTGAAAGTGAAGTTCAAAATGACACCATTAGGACAAACTAGGGTAAAACAAAAATTAATAAGACACAACAAAATAGCAAAGGTAGGTTATATGGTGACAGAGAGGAAGCAATAAATAACATAATAAGCAAACGCAGCAAATTAGCGCAAAGACAGGGTACTATTGAGTGGGGAAGGTGATCAACTTGGAATTGTGCAAGAAATTGAAATTTTAACATACGAACAAGTGGTATATGCACAACCCAGAATCTTTCCTGGAGAATGCGACTCACAAACCTCTATGGGATTTCTTGATATAAATGGATCATTTAATCTCGGCAAGATGACCAGACCAAGTGATAGTCACCAGAAAAAAAAAGAGAACCTGCAGACCACAGAATAAAATTTTAAAAAAGCGAAAAGAGAGTTAAATGTCAGAGACCTTGCTGGAAAACTAAAAAAACTATGGAACACGAAAGTGACGGTGATACGAATTCTTACCGGTGAAAAATCCCTAAAGGATTGATAAAGGGTCAGTAAGACTTGGAAATCAAAGGACAAGTAGGACCATCCAGAGTACAGCTTTATTAAAACAACTCAATGGCCACTTTAAACGACTAATAAACAACAACGAGAAAACCTGGACCTGGCTAAGAAAAGGAAATTTAAAAGAGAAACAGAATCTCTCCTAATAGCAGCACAAGACAACGCCGTAAGAACCAATCATATCAAAGCGAAAATAGATAAGACTCGACAAAATAGCAAATGCTGGCTATGCGGCCACAGAGACGAAACGATCAATCACAAAATAAGCGAATGCAGCAAATTAGCACAGAAGGAGTACAGAACGAGACACGTGGGAAATGTGCAAGAAATTTACATTTGACCACACTAACAAATGGTATATGAACACCCAGCACCTGTCTTAGAAAATGACTCACATAAACTCCTATGGGACTTTGACATACATACGGATCACTTAATCCCGGCCAGAAGACCAGACTTTATAATAATCAACAACAAAAAAAGAGAATTTCCCAAATTTTCGACTTCGCTGTCCTAGCTGACCACAGAATAAAACTGGAAGAATGTGAAAAGAAGTATAAGTACCACGACCTTGCTAGAGAATTGAAAAAGCTGTGGAACATGAAAGTGACGATTGTACCAATTGTGATTGGTGCTTTTGGCACAATAACTAAAGGATTATTAAAAGGACTGGAGGACTTGGAAACTGGTGGATGGATAGAGACTATCCAAATGACAACATTACTGAGAACGGCCAGAATCCTGAGACGAGTCCTGGAGACTTGAGGAGACTTGCTGTCACTCAAACTCCAGTGAAAAACTATCAACTAATACTGATGTGAAAATTCGAAAGGAGTAAATAATAATAATAATAATAATAATAATAATAATAATAATAATAAGAAGAAGAAGAAGAAGAAGAAGAAGAAGAAGAAGAAGAAGAAGACGAAGAAACAACAACAGAAACAACAACAAAAATAAAAGAATAAAAAGTGAAATAAAAAGTGGGAAAAAAATAAAAGGGTCCTAAAAAGACAAAGAAAAAAGAGTTTCGAAAGAAAAATTTAACACCAATAATTGCAGAAATAAAATGACAATAAAAGTGTTTCCCTCCACATTGGAAATGAATGGTAGTCATTGCTTTCAAGATGCACTTAAAGTTTCGAACAGGCGAAGGAACATTTTTATATTCAGCAAAAGCTTTTATTTGTTTTTCCCGATTTTAATTGGAATTGACGTTCTCTTGAAAAGCTATCATCATCTCAGCTATTTATTATTCTATGATCTTTTGAAGTAGGTTAAAGAGAAGAAATATTTTTTTCTTTCTAACAAAAGTGTCTTTTCACTTTAAAAAAACTCTGCTTACCAAATTTCTGTTAAGGAACATTGTACTGTTGTATCTGACATGAGGTTCTTATTTCGCGTAACTTTCCTGGATTCCAAGATATTTACTTACCCTTTTTTGTTGATAATCGATATCATCACTCTCTCTATTTTACCTGTTAATCGTTGAATACCAATACATAACGTCTCTCTTTTTGAAATATACATTTTGGCTGAATTTTATCCTCCGTTCAATGATACGACGAACACCGGCTTCCCAGCAACAACATTTATGTTCCGATTATTTTAATCTTGTCTAACATAAAAAAAAAATCTCCAAGAGATCCACACACACTGAAATGAAATACTCAACTATCTTTGCCATCAAGGAAACCATTTAAATTTAATAAGTTATAGCGGCTTAAACTGAACGTGCGATTTAAACGGCTTTCTGACTAATGGCACGGACAGTGAAAAGGGCAAACCCATTTGAAACTTCATCTGATACTGTGTACGTTCCCTTCAGACTATTACCTTTCGGAAAGTCATGAATCCACCCTTCCCTCCGGCCACAGGTAAATATCAGAGCAGTTAGAGATTATTAACTTTATAAAAGCAATAATTTTTGAACGCTTGATGATATGTCAAATCAGAGATTGTTTCTTAATGCTGATAAAGAGGAAGAAAAGAAGGGGGATCAGAATTTGGAAGATTAGAAGAAGAAGAAGAAGAAGAAGAAGAAGAAGAAGAAGAAGAAGAAGAAGAAGAAGAAGAAGAAGAAGAAGAAGATTACTGTCTGTGCAGTATCCATCTGAGGTAACGTTTATAAAACCATTCATAAAGTTAATCATTCCCATTTATCTATTAATTCAACAATCAGTAAAATTTAACGCCAAAATATTGCCACAGGAGGTCAAGGCAAAAATATAACCAACCCTTATTTTTAACGAACTCTCTAACTACCATTTCTACTCTCTTAGGTGTGCAGCACCAACGTATTTTTCGTTTCTCGGTCTGGTTTCGCCTTCTCCGTCGGAATTGGTAACTGAGATAAACCTAACTAATGAAATCAATGTTCAGTCTATTGATCACGTCGTCAAGTGAACCTAGATATTTGTTGGGCACTCGCTGAAAAAGAGAAGTGTACTCAATTTTCAGCAAACTACTGGATTTTGAAATCTGTGATCGAACCTGAAGAAAATTGTTCGTTGGTTCATTTACTAGCCGGAAAAAATTAATACCTGTAAAGAAAATATGTATACAAAGTGTAAAAACGGTAGCACATTATCATTCGGAAAGACAAGCGCCAGTGAATTGCACTGAAACAACGACTTTGGCAAATTATTTCTTCAGTAAATTATTCCGTCAGCAAACACAACAAAGCCTTTTAAAATCTCTTCTCTCGACAATTTCTCGTCAACTCGAGTGAGAACCAAATCAGGCAGGTATTTAGCGTAAATTCCACCCAAGCAATCTGACTTGAAGTTTCCTTCTCAAATAATACACGCTACTGCTCCCAGGTGCGGTCAGAAAGCTATTTCCTAAATTCTTCTGAGAGCCAAATCATTCTAGTGACCGTTATTGTACAAACAATAGAATATTTTCAAAAATCGCCACATTCGCTCATAGTGAAAAATGAGTCGTTGCAAGTAAAATTTAAAGATTTCTCTTTCTTCAAAAGGGCTGATATTTTTAATCAAAATAAAAGTTTGTATTTCATAATTTGGAATATTGCATACTCCCAATAATTTGTATTCTTCTTATCAATGCTATTGCGATATCACATAGCTATATGAACCGCCGGTTCAAATTATTTTTTAATAAGCTCTATTTACTTCCTTCTCACCTCCTCAATTAAAATATATTCATACAGTCACTTGGATAGGGAGTTCTTGCCTTATTACATGAGTAACTAAGATAGGGGGGGTTCTTGCTTTATTATAAAAGGATACATGAATAATAGCTACCCCCATTAAACCTTCTGGTGCCGGATTTTCCTGATTTTATACTTATAAACCAACCAACCAACCAACCAAACAAACAAACAAACAAACAAACAAACCAACAAACAATCAAACAAACAAACCATTTTCAAAAATGTTACTTTAAAATATTAAAATTGCTACATAATACATTTTTCTTGGATGATTAGATGGATGGACGGATAGAGGGAGGCTGGTTGAGTGTTTGGTTTCGATTTATGACATTTCAGGATCTTATGAGGTTACCTTATGCCGAAACCAGTTTAACAATTCTGATATCCAATTTGATTTTTAATCCTGATAATGATTGACCATCAAATTGGAGTTTATAATATAAGTATAATACCAGTCTATATTATTGATAATAATTATTATAAATAATATAGACTAGTATTATATTTCATCTTCTTAATTCTACTTATTATATCATCCATTATTATAAATAATTTTGATTAATAATATGTTTCTTGTTCTTAGTCCTACTTTTTTCCCAATCTATTATTAAAAATCTTTGACGGATATTATCCTTCATCTTCTTTATTTTATTTGCTTTGACAATCATTATTACCAATAACTTTGAATTGTATTATCCTTTATCTTCCTAATTCTACCTGTTTTGTCAATCATTCGTATTAATAATCTTTACTAGTATTATCCGAGGCCGTGTTCCAAACCGTTGAGGTAAATACTGTAACATTTGGAGAGTGTCAGGTGGGCCCCGCCTCTCATCGCCTATTGTATTGGTCATTTTCAAAACCTTGGAACAATCATTATGTCTCACATTATTAAAAAGCTTGCAAAATTTTATTCTCACCCGACGACTTGTTTAGACCATCATTAGTTATGCTTCAATTTCGATTTTATTTTTAAACAGGATGGTGTTAAAATTCGACATTTGTCGCTCTCGGCATGGAAAATAGTTTAGAAAATATAGAGAAGAAAACGGACAAAATAGATAATATAGATTTTAATGAGCCGATGTTTGTGAGTGGATGCATAAAACTAATGTTTTGTCGAGAGAAAAAAAAAGAAAAGAAATACGTTGAAACCAAATGGTAAATTTAGTTGTTATTTTTATAAGTGGATTTCTTTCTTGTCGGCAAAGAAACTTCTGTTGCAAATCATTAAACAAACGAATATAACCAAACAAAATTTAGTCAAGCGAAAACAAGATTAAGGAAGATGATTTTTCTTAAAAGAAAACTGTTTAAGAAAATTGGAAATTTAAAATAAACGTAAAAAACATGGCAAGTCACACTGAATCCAGCCATTCGGGCGTCTTAGTTGACGCGAAGAGTCTTCAAATCTTCGCCAAGCCTTTGTCATTTAAATAAATCCTATTTCGTAAATGACGGCCAATTCAAGACGATTCCGGTGGTGTCTAAGAGAGAAATGTTTCTGGCATTTTTTTAGCACTTAGACAAATGAATAAAAAGGAAGAATTCTTAAATTATTGAAAAGAAGTCAATGAATATATTGAAAAAATATTTGAAGAGTTGAATGAAATGAAATTGTATTCTGTTAACGGTTTTTTTCACTCTCTTTTTTGCTTGATTCTCACAGTTTCCAAGCTAGGAAAACTGGCTAATATTTTTTTAATCAAGTGTTAAAAATAGCTTTTGGGAGAAATTAAAGAATTCGTCTGAGAATGTCACAGATTTTGATTGATGCTTCCAAAGAATTCTTGCAGAAAACGTTGAAGGATTTATTTAATTAATTTTTGATTAGATGGGTAATTTCTATAACTTATTTGATCATTAGTGTACCATATCGAGTAATTCATCTAAATTGCATGTGAGAGAGAAAATACGGTTACTTAGCAGTTGCTAGAGTTGTAGCTTTTACTAAATCAGTAAAAGCTACAACTCTAGCAACTGCTAAGTAACCGTATTTTCTCTCTCATATGCAATTTAGATGAATTACTCGATATGGTAACAGAAAAATCCTGAGCAATGATAGAAATTCGTAAAAATATGTTTAAAACTTGATATTTCTATTGTCAGGATCTTTTCTTATAAGTGTCGTAAACAAAATAACTCGTAAAATTGATTAACATCAACTAATCGACTTGTTTTCCGCAGTAAAAAAAATCATGTAAAATAAGCCTCTTACTTCACCCTGCTCAATCCAGTTTTCATCGTATAGAAACATTATTACAATTATTTCTTGCCATTTAAGATGTATTGAGTACACAGTTATTGGGAGGGATAACTTTCATTGCAAAAACTTTTCAGGTTCCGTAACTGTCGATTTCAAACTTCAGTTGATTGCCTTCCTTGTCATTATATTTTATCAGCCTATGTGACGTTGAGTGATATTGGCATTGAATTATTTTATTGCAACATATGCGTCTTACATGGCTGGAAATATCGCACAACTATCATTAGTTTAATCATCTTCGTTGATGATTTAATGTTTATTTCATTTGAAAGCTAATCATTATCATCATCACCACCAACAAGATGTGCTGACTGGACGGATTCCCTTGACTATCTCTCTCTGTCTCTGTCTCTGTCATCTGTCTCTATCGACTGCCATTCTTAGTAAGTCCTCTAGATGGAATCCAGTGTCCTCCCAGAGCTGATGAATGAAGGTTTTACTAGTCGATCAACACTGGTGTGTCCCTATTTAGAAATCCATTGGAGAATGTTGCTTATGAGCCCGTCTTTACTTCACCAGCAGTATCCACCAAGTTTTGCTGGGTAAAATTAGTCATAAAAAAGATTTAGAGTAAGAAATGAGAAACGGTTAAAACTATTGATTTTAGTAAATAAATGAAAGTTAAAAAAATATTGCATCTAAAAACTTCCCAAACTTAACAATAATTTAGTCTAATGCCATTTAATATTAAAATCCAAGACGGTGTTTTACGATATGTATGCATTTTTTTTCGAATTTCATTATATATATATATATATATATATATATATCATTTTTACCCAACCCCTCTGCTCAGGCAGGATATGACACGAGGTCAATTTTTAAGCGGAGTTTAACAGGTTTGAATTCAAAGTTTTCCTTCTCCTAGACTAGTTGCCTCACCAAGGCTGAAGAACCTCGTCTGCCCTACTATTTACCCATAGCTGGAGGGAGAATAATTCGATTCATACCTTTCCCAATGGTATCAGTGCTATGTGAAATGCAATCAGTCCAGGATTTGAACTCGTGTTGCCTTGTCCAATTCCTGGGACGATAACCGTTACACCATGGGCACCTCTCTCTCTCTCTCTTTCTCCATATATATATATATATATATACAAAGATGCGTCCAAGATTTTGAAATATTTTTAAACAAACTAGTTTGCAGCTCGTATATCACATGACTGAAATATTTCAAGCTGCGAAGAGACCCGCTGTGGTTGGCCATAATTGGTGGGCTGACGTCGTCATTTCCTTCTCTCTGTGTGTGATTTGAAAGCGCCGCAGATGAACATGCAAAGTAGTCAAATTCGGGAACTAATGCTTTTCCAGTACGAACTGGGTGATTACATCTCGCGAAGGCAACTAAAACAATTATTGTGCGAAAGGTAAAGACGCACTTGATCACAGTACTTAGATCAAACAGATGGTTGAAGAACGTTCGCTTCCGTTAAAAGAAACTCGAATTATCAGACAAGGTCAGCAGGTAGGTCTAAAATCATAGATTCCGAAGTGAAGCTTCCATCTATAGAGACAGATACAGCGAGTAGCAATGCAGGTGAGTTCTGCATTTAACTCTCCAGTGTGGTTCGTCACCTTCATGACATCAGCAAAAGCCTGCTGAACTATAGATTTCTGCTTCACAAACCTTTTTCTGCATTCTCCGTACGAGTCTTTGGCATTACAATTAGGTTTGCCATTCTTTAAAACATTATATTGCTTGAAGATGAAAACATTGAACGAGCAAATGTGATTATCATGGCCAGACTCAAACTGATCGAGGCTCAAAGCTATATGAAATTTGACGCCTTTCTCTAAAATGATTTGGGTTAAAAAATTAATAATTATATATGGTTATTATTTATTAAATATTTTTTATGAATTAGTGTTAGAGTCATGATAATTTTTCGATGGCTGTTTTATCTCATCAATAGAGGCCACCCTAAGAGATGAGTAGCAGTAGTTTCCTAACTGAACTATTTGATCCTGCACGTTAACTCAGTGAGTTCTGCTGCCAAGCGCGATCAAGTGCGCCGGTGACCCTTCTTTGGATTCTTCCGCCTTATATCACATCCACCATGCTGCATTCCATGACTTCTGATGTTGTTTACAGTAAAAAGATTTTTGTATTTGGTAAGTTTTAGCTTATTTAAATTTCAACTATTCCTTTTTATCTTTTCCTTTCCTAAACCTTCCATTACTCCTCTATTTCCAATTTAGGCTTCCTTCATTCAAATCTACCTAACATATGGTTAATTTCCTTTACTTCCTTCTAAAGTTGCCCATGTGTCTTTATTTCACTAACTTCCCCTTAGTTGCTTTTACAAAACAACCAATGCTAACTTATTTGATAGTTCACTTATATATTCAGAGAGACACGCGTTGCCGAAGGATCGACAAAAATGAGAAAAATTAAACATGAGGATATTTTCAAAAGTTATTGCAAAAGGACTAAAGTTGAGTTACGTTTCGAAATGGTCATCCTTAGATAAAATTAACACGCACACAATCTTTTCCAAGCAGCGGTTGTGTCACCACTATTTTTCGGATGTATCACATGGACACTGACAAAACATATTGAGAAAAAGCCAGAAGGGAACTGCACAAGAATGCTTCGAGCTATTTTTAACTAATCCAGCAACACCAAATGAAACAGCAGCTGTATGGCTACTTACCTCCTATCTCTAAAACCACCTAAATAAGACAAACAAGACATCCTGTTGGAGGAGCAAGGACAAACTCATTAGTGACTTTCTCTTATGGACCTCTTCTCATAGACATAGCAATGTTGGCTGACCAATAAGAACATACCTACAGCAGCTCTGTACAGACACAGGATGTTGTCTGGAAGACCTACCGGGAGCAATGAATGATTATGACGAATGACGAGTGTCAGGGAAATCTGTCTTAGACTTCGGCAGTATCTTGTGTTATAGTAATACTGGTTGCTTGGTAATTCAAACATAACCAGTGACTTTTTCATTGTACTGATCTCTCTCTCTCTCTCTCTCTCTCTCTCTCTCTCTCACTCACACACACACACACACACACACGTACAGATACACACAGTTTTTATCACTCTTTCACTCTCTTTTTTACTCCTCTCGCAAAAAATATCAGTATTTTAGTCTTCTGTTTTCATTGCATCAACCAGTTTCTCTAACCTTTTCCCTTATTTTTGTAATGCAGTCTTTCTTTCCGCCATTTTCTTCATACTCTCTGTCCCTTTCAATATTCCTTCCTTTTTTTTTTTGTTTCTTTCATTATTACCTCCACCTTTCAATTCACAATCCAACGAATACCTTCGAGAAAGGTATGCATACCCTTATCCCTCGTTAGTTATTGGTTAATTAGTACCGCAACAGTTTTTCTACAACGATGACTTAAACACTAAATAACCCACTAAAATTTAACAAAATAAAGAAACTCTCTATCGTTCAATTTTCATTTATTTCCTTTCTCCTTTCTTTTTTTCTTTCTTCACCCGTTTTCTTTATTCCTTTTTTATTTCTTTATCTTTTCTTTCTTTTTTTTTTTAGTCTTTTTTTTTCTCTATTTCCCCTCTCTTTAAGTCGAGTTGGCTGTGACAGTAGAATACAAGTGCATCTCTGCAGAGGGATCAGACATTTCAGCTATCTTCATCTTCGATATATCACTAAACCATCAGATGGTAAGGCTCCACACCAACAAGTTTGGGGAATGTGGAGAATCTTTCATTACTATTACTTCCAAGTCCATTCTCATTCAGAGTGAGAGTACCTTTTAGGGTCCCATCTAAGGGCCATTCATATAGTTAATGATTTGATATACTTAAAACGTTTATCAATAATTAATGCTAAATTTAGCAATTAGTATTCAATAGTAAGTAAAAGTAAAGTTGTCTCCCTTTAGTCGCGGGTGACCCGAAGGCTCCCTTTTCGATAGCTACTACACCAAGGTGTAGGGGAGGGCGCTACTCCTTTCCAAGGATTGACCCACTTTATTCTTGACCCCTACCCTATAATGCTGAGTGTTAAGCAAGGAGGTATCAAGTACCATTTTTTGAGTTTTTGGTATGACTCGACTTGAGATTGAACCCAGGTCCCTCGGGCTATTGGCGAACACTACTTAGAAATATTTAACTGTGTGCAAAGAAATAAGCTCTGGCTCGTTTAAAAATGTTATCAACAAACAAACTATTCATTTAGAAATCATATATATATATATATATATATATATATATATTTACTAACCTACTATCTACCAGCATTCACGGTTACTAAGGAAAAAAACAAAAAACACCAGTATCTAGAGATAATAATATCTCGAATTACCGCCCGGGGAAAAAAGGAAAAAATATCAAAGGACAAAAAAAAAAAAAAAAAGAAAAGGCCAACTTCGTCACACAAGTTGAAAAAAATCAAGAGATATGCAATCAGTTGGTCAAAAGAAAAAGAAAACCCACCGTAAAATGCTGCAATGCTACAATTACAGAGAGTGCTCAATACAAAGTAGAGCCAATTACAAAAATTAAATCGTGAGTCGGGCCTATCCTACAAAAGTTTCGCCTCACCGGCTCATCAGGGAATTTAGTAGGATAGGCCCGACTCGCAATTTAATTTATATATATATATATATATATATATATATATGTAATGTTTGGAATTATATAATCATGAAGTGTTCATATAATATCAAACCAAATAACCTCACCTACTTTTTCTTTCAATCTTTATTTCCTTCCTTTTTCTTTATTTCTTTCTTTTTTTTATCGTTTTCTTCATTCGCTCTCTATTTCAGCCTTTATTTATTCATTTTCTACATTCATTTTCTCTTTTAATGATTCTTTATTTCTTTAGTCATTTTCTTCATTTTCTCTTTCTTTCATTCTTCTCTTCCCACGAATAGCCTTGATAGAATTTCAGTCATCTTAGTGTCGCCTTTTTTAGGATCCGTCAAAAAAAAAACAAAACAAGAAAAACAAATGCGGTAGAGGGACGGACATTTGATGAATGGATCAAACAATCCTGGTCAGAAAACCAGACGTTGTATTGATTAACGAGAAGGACGGAACTTGTTATCTAGAGGATTTTGCAGTTCCAGCGGATCACCATGTAAAAATGAAAGAAAACGAAAAGATAGACATATACCTGGATGTTGCCAGACAGTTGAAGAAGCTGTTCGTCATAAAGATAATAGCATTACCAATTGTACTGGATTCCTTTAGAACGGTACCTAAAGAGGCTTGAAGAGTTGAAAATCGAAGGACTAATCGAGACCATCCAAACTACAGCACTGGTGAGATCGGCCATAATACTGTGAAAAGTCCTGGAAAGATGAGGAGATTTCCTGTCCTTCAAACTCTTGTGAAAGACCATATGCAAAAGCTTGTGTGAAAAACTCGCAAGGAGTATGATAATAATAATAATACCACAGAATAAATCTGAAGAAATGTGAAAAGAAGGATAAGTACCTCGACCTTGCTAGAGAATTGAAAAGCTGTGGAACATGAAAGTAACGATTGTGCCAGTTATGATTGGTGGTTTAAGCACAATAACTAAAGGATTATTAAAAGGTCTGGAGGACTTGGAAGTTGGCGGACGGATAGAGACAATCCAAATGACAGCATTGCTAAGAACGGCCAGAATCCTGAGACGAGTCCTGGAGACTTGAGGAGACTTGTTGTCATTCAAACTCCAGTGAAAAACCATCAACTAACACTGATGTGAAAAACTCTAAAGGAGTAAATAATAATAATAAACATAATAATAATAATACTGATAATAATATCATGATAGCAGCACAAAAAAACGTCATAAGGACTAAATATGCTAAAGCAAGAATAGAGAAAACGTAACAAAAGAGCAGATGAAGATTATGTGGTGCTAGAGACAAAACGATCAATCCTATAATAAGCAAATGCAGTAAACAAGCTCAGAAAGAGTGTATAAGACTAGACAAAACTGGGTAGGCAAGGTTATTCATTAGGAATTGTGCAAGAAGTTTAAATTTAACCATACGAACAAATGGTATTTGCACAACCAAGAATCCATTCTCAAAAATGAGATGCACAAACTCCTTGGGATTTTGAGATGGAAAAGGATCATCGAATAACAGACAGACGACCAGACCAAGTGATACTCAAGGAAAAAAAAAAGAAAACCTGCCGAATAGTGGACTTTGCTGTTCCAGCAGATCATAGCGTAAAACTGAAAGAAATCAAAAAGTGAGATAGGTAAGTAGATCTTACTTGAGACCTGAAAAAAACGATGGAATATGAAAGTGACTAAGATAGCAATCTTAATTGGCGCGCTCGGTAGACTCACCAAAGAATTGGTACAGGCACTGGCAGACTAGGAAATAAGATTGCGAGTGGTGACCATCCAAACTATAGTACTGTCGTGATCAAACAGAATACTAGGGAGAGTCCTAGAAACTTTAGAAGATTTGTTGTCACTCAGACTCCAGTGGAAAACCATCAGCTACCGCTGGTGTAAAAAAGCTCTCAAAAGAGTAGAATAATAATATTTCAAAATCTGGAGAGTGAAAATGACAGAGGAAGGAAAAGACTAGTCTAATATAATGGCGGAGGGATTTCGTTTTATATATCTTGCCTTTCGGTTTAGTTAGGATGAGAAACTTTCACTTAGCGCATGGGTTAGTTAGGTGCAACATTAACGCAGGTGTTAACGCGTCTTTCACAGATATCAAAATAAAATTCCTAGTTAGGAAATGAGATTAGGGCGGTGAATGGCGTCATTCCCGGAAGCGTGGGCTGAGGGTTTGGGGATTTGAGAAAAAGCAGTTAGTTGAGTTACTGCCTGGGAAGAAGAAGGTTGACTTTCGGGGCTCGCCGAGACCAGACCAGTAGTTTGCGGCTGGGTGCCGCACGTGGTGGTGGTGGTGGTGGTTGGGGGGTGCAGATGGAAAAGTCAGCATAGAAAGATTGTGTCTCTCTCTCCTCATGTCGAATTACCTTTAACTCAAAGGTAATAAAAAGTTTCGTACCTGAACCAATTTCGTAAAGTTTCGTATTTTTAGATTCCCTATGTCTATTTCACACATCCATATATCTGGCTATGTAATACTAGTTGAGGTGAAAATCTACTGAGGTATCTTCCCGGGAGATGTGCTATCACCATTATTATTTGGGATAGCGATGATGCTACTCAATCACTAACTTAGGAAATGCACCAGTGGATACAAATTTACCAAATCGCAGATGATCAATCACCTAATGTAAATCGACAACATCAAACTGTTCGACAAAAATGAAAATGAACTGGAAACCTTAATACAGGCTGTGAGAATATACAATCAGAAACTATGGATGGAATTCGGCATAGAAAAATGCGTCCAGCTAAAGATAAGTGGTAAACGACACATGATGGAAGGAATCATCATCATCATCATCATCATGTCATGCTGCTAACACATATTTCCCTGACCTTCTCGCGCCACTCCTCTCTATCGTCCACCGCTCCCGGCAGGTCTTCGAGGCTACATCCTGCATCGACACAAAGCTGCAGTAGATAGGTTCTAGGTGGTCGTCCAACCTTTGCTCGTCCATGTGAAGGAGTCCACCGGACCACACCGCTTATAAGTTCGTCCTTACTTCTCCAGCGGTGTACCACATGTCAATAAATTACAAAAGAGTTCTCAAGAGAACGAGGAAACAACTCGAAACTGAACTATACAGAATAAATCTCATCAAAGGTATAAATACCTGGGCTGTCCCCTTCGTAAGACGCTCGAAACTATTCTTGAAGTAGACTAGGGAAGAACTTAAATGAATAAAGCAGAGAACAAGAAAACTCATGCATAAGGACTTCTAACTCAGATATGAAGTAGACAGGCTGTATGTTTCAAGAAAAGAAGGAGGCTGAGGACTCGCCAGCACTGAAGATAACGTCGATACATCGATACAAAGACTCGAAGACAATAGTAAAAAATGCCGAGGATGATTGATTACAGCCACCAGAAATAATACAGACAATACAAGCATCACTTCAGCAAAAATAACCAGAAAACCAAAAAGGCATGCGGCAAAGAGGTAAAACCTCACACGAGAAGAGTTGGATATGACTAAAAAAGAGAGGCCTTAAAAGAGAAACAGAATCTCTTCTGATAGCAGCTCAGAATAATGTCATAAGGACAAACTGTATGAAAGGAAAAATTGAAAAGACGCAACAAAATAGTAAATGTAGGTTATATGGTGACAGAGATAAAACAATCAATCACATAATAAACGAATGCAGTAAGTTTTCATAAAGAGAGTATAAGACTAGAGACGACTGAATGGGCAAGGTGATCCACTGGGAATTGTGCAATGAACTGAAATTTGACCAAACGAACACATGATATATGCAAAACTCAGGAAATGACACACACAAATTCCTCAGGGATTTTGTGATACCAACGGATCACTTAATCTCAGAAAAAAATGATGAGAACTTGCCAAATAGAAGACTTTGCCGTTCCGACTAACCACAGAGAAAACTGAAAGGAATCGAAAAGAGAGATGAAAACCTAGACCTTCCTAAAGACCTGAAAAAAACTTTGGAGCATGAAAGTGACGGTAATAGCAATTGTAATTGGCGAACTCAGCACAGTCATCAAAGGATTGATACAAAGACTAGAGGACTAGTAAATAAGAAGATGAGTGGATGCTATCCAAACTGCAGCACTATTAAGATCGGCCAAAATACTAAGAAAAGTCCTGGAGACTTGAGAAATCTTGCTGTCCCTCAAACTCTAGAGAAAAACCATTAGCTAATCCTGGTGTAAAAAAAAGCTCTCAAAGGAGAAAATCATATAAAAAGTTATACATACTTTAAAATTTTATTTCAAATGCAAAACGATCATCATTATCAGTGAATAAGATGCTCAATAGTTATAAAAAAAAACCCACTAATATCAGATATTTTTGAGGGAAGGGAGATAAAGTTCAATAACAAAGTTTACAGCCGTTAATAAGGCATCTGTATAGAATTTCAAATTCTTGGAGTCAACCTCGATATGTAGTTGCAGATATTTTTATCATTCAATTAGTTCTCATACTTGGCATAAAAACACTTTTTGAAGTGAAGTAAAAGTCTTTTCTGAGAGTACTACAATCTCAATTTAATCGACAAAACCTGGCGGAGTACATGCAATTTCCAACCACTCAAAAAGACAATTTGTTTTTCACCCAAATTCTTAACTTTTCTCAAAAGTTCTTGAATAATTATAATGAACAACTCCAACACTATTTACGTCACGAGTCAGAGACCTAGATCTGCTTTTGTTGTGATATTTTTAGTAGTTTGAATTTTCGAGAAAATTATTTTAAATATTTTCTTAGCTATCTTTATTTTTCTTGACTATTTTTCTTGACTTCTTAAAACAATGTTTCATGCCGATGTATTCAAAGCTCTCAAAATAAACGACCGAATGTTGAAGAAAGAAATAGGTCTGAACGAGACTCGAATATACATTTCTTATCACAGGAAACTTTTATGTTCTGTCACATCTATTTACTCAGCCCCTCCACCACGGGCAGGATGTGACGTAAAAATTTAAGCAGAGTAAAACTGTTTTGAATTCGGGGTTTCCCTTCTTCTAGAATGGTTGCTGTACTAAGTCTAAAAAAACCTACTCTACAAATCACCCATTACTAGGCAAATCAGAGGGCTTCACACTTTTCATAAGACATCTTTATTCTGACTAGTATTATAGTGTTACGCTGTGTTCCCAACGTATAATATCTGAGCACATAAAATTAGCTCAAAATATCACTCCCCGGCAATTTTGCGAAGAAAAAGAGAGTAGTACATGTATGTATTTACCCAACACCTCTACCACAGACAGGATGTGGCTCAATATCATTTTTAAGTAGAGTAACGCTAGTTTTAATTTAGTGTTTTCTTTTCCTAGATTCACCAATGTTAAAAAACCTAGTCTCCCCTTATATTTACCATCGCTAGAGAGGAGACTCCGTGTGGTAGATGTAATGGTTAACGTGCTGAACTGGGACATCGTAGTAAGCGTGTTCGTATTCCGGTCATACTATAATGTCCACAATCTGATTAAAAACCTTGGGAAAGGTTTAAAATTCCAGCTATGATTAAAATAGTATCACTACTGTTCTTCTTTGCTACAAAATAACCCAGGAAAGTTGATATGCCATTAAGCAAAGAAAGCAAATCAAATCATAGAAAAAAAGATTAATTCATGCATTTTTAGAGGTTATTAGTGTGAAATTTAACGCAAACAGCCTCTTCCAGGATTTGAACTCTAGCTGCTGAATCTACGTCTTACGTGATAGGAAGAGCGCCTATGCTATTGAGCAACGTGCAGATCGATTTACTGGCAGCCAAAGATGTTCTCTCTTCAATATTACTATCTCTGGAATGTTTTATCTTTTAACTTGAGTTGTGACTGGTAAAGTTTCATTGATCTTGCCTTAGTAGTCTACCAGTCAACGAGAATGATAACTTTAAATTCCAAATCAGAAGGTAACATGACATAATGGTTATCAGATTTTCCAGTAAATTAAAACAGGAAATATTGAAAGATTTAAACAACAGATAATGAATGTAATTCACCCATTCTCTAAATTTTGTTTTGAATTTGATCACAGATTTGTTGACAGAATTCTATTTATTCAGTTCAATTCATTTCTAATGTTTATACCCATTTAAATAGAAGCTTGATAAAATCACATGGTTCGAGAGTGCCATCTTCTCTGGATACTTTCTGAGGAAAATATTTAATGTATTCATTCCTGTAAGATAACAATACTTGCAACCATTTAACTGTGTGCAAACAAACGATGAATATTCAATTCAATCATTAGAGGTAATGAACGCCTTTTAATACCATTTACCAAATTTGCAAACAAATGATTTTTATTAGTATTATTGACAAATAGCAAAACATTAAACTATTTAACTGTGTGCAAACAAATGATGAATAGTAAATTGAATTATTAGAATCAGATTGGAATACTTGAATAAATTTAGAATTGTGTGTGTTAGCAAATATTCAAAGCCATTTAACAGTGTGAAAAACAAAAGAGATCTGGCATGTTTAAAGTTAATGATACCTACACACTATGCGCTTATAAACCAAAGGGAAATAAAGTAACAGAGGGCAAACAAATGATTAATATCAAATAGACACGAGTTCAAATCCTGGATGAGACTGATTGCATTTCACATAGCACTAATACTCTTGGGAAAGGTATGAATCCAATTATCCTCCCTCCAGCTATGGGTAAATAGTAGGGAAGACTGGGTTCTTCAGCCTTGGTGAGGCAACTAGTCTAGGAGAAGGAAAACTCTGAATTCAAACCTGGTAAACTCCGCTCAAAATCATTGACCTTGTGTCATATCCTGCCCGAGCGGAGGGGTTGGGTAAATATAATTAATATCAAATAGAATTCTTAATTCTAAATAAAATTAATAAAAACAACGTCAGTGTATCCAAGCAAAAAATGATTTCTGGCTCGATTAAAAACAATCTTACCTACAGAATGTTTACTAATGAATTATATACACACACACACGCGCGCGCGCATATATATATATATATATATATATATATAAGACAAGATAAGATTTGGCATTAAATAAACCACAAGGGTTGATATGGCTTAAACACAACCAAAACAAACCAAGCAAATTTGGCAGTGATGCAACTATTTCGAAACTCTGGCAAGACTTTTACTGTTTCTTTAGGGAAAGTCGCACACGAAAGATAATCTCCAGGGTGAGAAACTGCCAAGTGTTCTGTCACACTCCAAAAAAAAAAAAAAAGAAAAAAAATATAGATTTTATAAGCTTTGCTTCCAAAAATATATTCTTTAAAATTATCTGAAATTTTGTTTACGTCACTGTTCCCAGAAGATTTTATCTAAGGCTGTGTACTAATATATAATCAATTATATATATATATATATATATATATATATATAGAAAAGAAGCTTAATAAAAAGAATAATAAACTTGACTTTCCCGTTATCTTCAATAAAACATATGTACCCTAAGATATATACATACAGACATCATACATATATAGTCATATTATGTTTAATATAGAAATTAATTTTGTGTGTAAATATACATGTCGAACAATTGAGTTTAATCTTAGAGAATGATATTGGGACAGAAAAGAATAATGAATGATTTCTGTTCAATTGTATATGAATCTTTTTCGGTTATTTAATGCCAAAGCCAACATTGGAGAAGAATAGTAGTGATATTATTTAACACATAGCAAGGGGCGAATAAGTGGTTTCATGCCTTTCCTTCGGGTAATAGTCTGAAATTGAACGCAATAGCCCGACTGAAGTTCAAACTCGCTCACTGCGAAGTAACTGTCCAGGATTTTATCGACTATGCAAGGGGGATAAACACAATGACTAAATGAGAATTGTTTTATAATAATCCTATTTACCCAACCCCTCCGCTCGGGCATGATATGACACAAGGTCAATTTTAATGCGGAGTTTAACAGGTTTGAATACAGAGATTTCTTTCTCCTAGACTAGTTGCCTCACCAAGGCTGAAGAATTCAGTCTGTCCTACTATTTACTGATAGCTGGAGGGAGAATAATTGGATTCATACCTTTCCCAAGGGTATTAGAGCTATGTGAAATGCAATCAGTCTCGTCCAGGTTTTTTGAACTCGAGTCACCGTGTCAATTTCCTACGACGATAAGCATTTCCTCCTCTCTCTTTCTCTCTCTCTCTCTGTCTCTCTCTGTCTCTCTCTCTCTCTGTCCACCCCAGTAGATGACCATGATATAGGAGTGGAACCTTTAATATAAATACTATTAAAAATTAGTAATAATTCAATCCTTCATTTGTTGAAATAGTATGCATACGTTGGAAGTGATTCCGTTTCCAGAAGTTTTTTCACAGAGGTCAGTAAATTTATTCTACTAAACTGTTCATTTAAAATGCACATTTGATTTAAAATAGTAATGTCTTAAATCTCAGCTGTATTCTGTGTTGTTTAAATGAAGAATGAAGAATTATGCGACTTAATTTTCTGGAAAAACTTTACTTTTGGAAGACGAACTTCTAAATTTGCTAAAGAAAACCCCAAAATTGCCCCCCCCCAAGAAAAGAAAGAAAAAAAAAATATCCAAAACACCTCAAATGTAGTCTAACACGTGCTAAAGACGAAAGCCATAAAAGAGTTGACTCCTCCTCTCTCCTTCTCTCTCTCTCTCTCTCTCTCTGTCCACCCCAGTAGATGACCATGATATAGGAGTGGAACCTTTAATATAAATACTATTAAAAATTAGTAATAATTCAATCCTTCATTTGTTGAAATAGTATGCATAAGTTGGAAGTGATTCCGTTTCCAGAAGTTTTTTCACAGAGGTCAGTAAATTTATTCTACTAAACTGTTCATTTAAAATGCACATTTGATTTAAAATAGTAATGTCTTAAATCTCAGCTGTATTCTGTGTTGTTTAAATGAAGAATGAAGAATTATGCGACTTAATTTTCTGGAAAAACTTTACTTTTGGAAGACGAACTTCTAAATTTGCTAAAGAAAACCCCAAAATTGCCCCCCCCAAGAAAAGAAAGAAAAAAAAAATATCCAAAACACCTCAAATGTAGTCTAACACGTGCTAAAGACGAAAGCCATAAAAGAGTTGACTCCTCCTCTCTCCTTCTCTCTCTCTCTCTCTCTGTCCACCCCAGTAGATGACCATGATATAGGAGTGGAACCTTTAATATAAATACTATTAAAAATTAGTAATAATTCAATCCTTCATTTGTTGAAATAGTATGCATAAGTTGGAAGTGATTCCGTTTCCAGAAGTTTTTTCACAGAGGTCAGTAAATTTATTCTACTAAACTGTTCATTTAAAATGCACATTTGATTTAAAATAGTAATGTCTTAAATCTCAGCTGTATTCTGTGTTGTTTAAATGAAGAATGAAGACTTATGCGACTTAATTTTCAGGAAAAACTTTACTTTTGGAAGACGAACTTCTAAATTTGCTAAAGAAAACCCCAAAATTGCCCCCCCCCAGGAAAAAAAAAATAAAATAAAAATAAATTTAAAATAAATAAATAAATAAAATAAAATAAAATGACGTATAACGACGCTGGTCGAATGCGTTAGTATACAGGGTAAACAGAAATAGAACTTTCTTAAGCTTAGAAGTCTTATTGCACACTCTCAGTTAAAAATAAAAATTAAAAAAAGCAACCGAAGTCAAAAATCGAATTCTACCAATAAAATAAAAACCTGTCAGGGCCGGAATCGGATGATAGGCTGAAATATACCCCAAAATGTCTTTGAATTTTAACAGACAACAGTCTTGGACTTTAACTAAGTTAAAACTTAAGGTAAAAAAAAAAAAAAAATTTTTTTTTCATTTTTTTTTTTTTTTTTTTTTCTAACTCATACACATGGGAAGCAGCGTGATGTACGTGTGAGTCCTGCGGCTTAACGCTCAGGATTGTCGGTTCGATCGGGGAACTACTGCTGCTCATCTATAAGAGTGGCTTCTATAGATGAGAATAAAAACAGCCATCGAAAGATAACCATGACTCGTACTCAAACCAGATACATAAACCGCATCGCTCTTCGCGCGGGTAAAAAAGGGGCGCGTCCTGCTGAGGTTGGGGCCCTGGCCTCAGTGTTCGAAAAATCAGCTACAGAGCTCAAACTCAAACAAAAACTACTAAGATGCAAACAAACAATACAGATAGCGACATTTAACGTGAGAACCCTAAATAGAATAGGTCAACTATCAGAGCTAACTGCATCAGCCGTAGAACATAAGATAGACATAATTTGCATACAAGAGCACCGATACACGCACACCGAAGATATCAAGTATCACGAAACTGGTAATGGATGGATGCTGGTGACTGTATCCGCATGGAAAAACTCTATCAATGCATCGGTAGGAGGGGTGGGAATGCTTCTAGGACCAAGAGCGTTAAAAACACTGAACAGCATTGAGAGAATACAACCTAGGATGATGGCCGCAACGTTTAATGGCAACCCCAAAGCAACAATTATCTCCTGCTACAGCCCTACCAATGTTAGCGAAGAAAACGAAATAGTCACCTTCTACGAAGATCTATCCTCCCTAGTACGTAGCATTCCGAAACACAACCTGCTAGTCATTGGCGGAGATATGAATGCACAAATCGGGAAAAACAGACACAACAAATACAGCCTACACAACGCATCAAACAGGAATGGACAACATCTAATAGATTTCATGATAGAAAATAGATTAACATGCCTCAATACAAACTTTCAAAAAAGGGAGGGGAAATTATGGACCTACACATACACGAATAAGAGTAAAGCACAGATAGACTACGTCCTTATAAACGGGAAATGGAAAAACAGTGCGATGAATTGCGAGGCATACTCCTCTTTCGGGGGGGTGTCCTCCGATCATCGAATAGTTACGGCCAAAGTACGTCTAAGCCTACGAAAAAACGCCACACGTAAAGCGACAACCAAGCACTATGACTGGGCCCTACTCAACAACAGAGATATTAGAGATAAATATGCATTAGAATTAAGAAACAGATTCGAAGCACTACAAGAGAAGGCAGAAAAAGGTACCCCAAATGACGAATATGAAAACTTTGTAGAAGCACACCTTGAGGCGGCAGCAAAGTGTATTCCAACAAAACCTAGAACTAAATATAGAGCCCCTTGGGAAACGCCAGCGGTTAGAGAAAAACGTGCACTTGTGAAAACTGCCTCCAAAAGCTATCAAAAAAACGAAAACTAGAAAAGGCTCAACATCAATTAACAGGAATATATCTAAAAGAACAGGCAGAATACATAGAAAATCAGATAGATAAGATTAGAGACTCGGTGGAAGATAGACAATCCAGGATAGCCTGGCAAACAATAAACGAAGTAAGTGGAAGGAAGAGCACAGCCAAAGCAAAATTGAAAGCTGCAAGCCAACAAGAAAGAGTAAAACTGTGGGAACAGCATTTCAAAAATCTACTAGGAAACCCACCGGAAATAACGGATGAACCGATCACCAGAATTATTAGTAAGCAATTAGACGTTAAACTAGGTCCTTTCACCAAAGAAGAACTCGACTCAGTTCTCAGAAGAATTAAAAATAGGAAAGAAGCAGGGCTAGACGAGATCCCCCCCAGAAGTGTGGAAGACAAGACAATTCGACGATATACTGCACCGGCAATGCAACGCAGTCTATAGTCAAAATAGGATAGAAAGATGGACGAAGGGATGCATCCTTCCTTTCCCTAAAAAAGGCGACCTCGGACTACCCAAGAACTACCGAGGGATGACACTTACATCCATACATCCGACATGATGATGATGATGATGTTGATGAATAACAAAAAATACCAATTCATTCGATGTTATATAAACAATAGACTAATCTGATAATTTCTTTTGGAATTGTTACTTGAAACAATACAGCATCATCATCATCATCATCATGTCGCGCCGCCAGCACGGATATCCCTGACCTTCTCTCGCCACTTCTCCCTATCATTCATCGCCTCCGGCCGGTCTTCAGGGTTACATCCTGTGTCCCCACATAGTTGCTGTATGTAAGTTCGTGCTGGTCGTCCTGCTTTTGCACATCCATATGTGGGGGTCCACAGGAGTACATCGCTTATGAGCTCGTCCTTGCTTCTCCAGCAGTGTCCCGCGTGTCTGGTTCGTCTGACTTGTATAGTTTTCGTGATGGGGGCAAGTGTCCGTATAGTTGGTGTCTCGTGGGGTGTTGTCGCCAGGACTTGTTCAATACTGCTCTCAACATTCTTGTGTAATTTCCGTCTCGTTTCCTCTCCAGCCGATTAGTTAGCGTCCATGTAGTGCATCCATATAGAAGTATCGACACAACCGCTGCCTGGAAGAAACTGCGTTTCATTTTATCGGTTAGGTCCGACTTCCATATGATCGAGAGCCTATCGATAGCCGTCCATGCCTTCGTCAGTCGTATGTCGATGTCTTTTTCGGTTGATGAGACGCTACTTCCTAGGTAGGTGAATTTGTCTACTAGTTTCAGAGAGGCTGCCTCTAGTGTGGCAATGTTGCCCGTTTGATTGTAACACATATATTCAGTTTTGTGTGCATTGACATGGAGGCCAATGCCAGTTGCGGCTCGTTCCAGACTATGAAACAATACAACCGAGTGCAAATAAATTTTATTAGATGATAATAAATGATATCTGTTAACCGTCTGAAAAAAAAACTCTTAAAATATAACAACTACTAAAAAAATTCAAATATACATGTACAAAGAACTCAATTCCCTCACCTCTAGGTGAACGATAACCCTAGATAGGTAAAAATTAGCGAATCAATTTGAAAATATTATGCACAATTTAAGTATTTTCTCGGTATAGAACACTGACCGTTGGTACTTGAGGAACATATACTTATTTCAGTAATCATTGCAGGTAGAAGTTGTGCTATTCTTATCGACAAAGATTTCTTACTCTACCATATAGACTTTATGTTGATTAAAATAACCTTCGATATGTTGACAAGGTCATAATATCAATTGTTTCAATCAATTATTACCGACATCATAATCTGGACACGCAAACATTATGAAATTCCTTTCGTATTAAAACAAATTATATTTCAAAACGATAAAACATCAAAAATGTTCTTGTCAATGATACGGGTTTTACTTTTTAAAAGCAACCCAATTAAGATTATATTGAAAAATCAGCTCGAAGTTTATTGAAGAAGGCCGTTGACAGTGAGCTCTCTTCGATCGGAAAATTGGTTTGGAAGAATTCCAAGAAGACAGAAGCGACTGCTCTTTGGAAATATCCGCCAATTCGTCAAGATTTTGACTGATAGGAATTGGCAAACATCCGTCGATTAATGATGACGTGATGACATCCGAATTTCATGGACGTCGATCTAATTCAAAAGATGAACATGCAACGTGTTAAATATTTCATTGATCATGGTTGGGGTGATCGATGTTGACAGAATATTTCTCGTCAGCTATCCAGTGAAGGCTTGGCGAGTGAGAATTGCCTGATGGATATTTCGTTAACCCTATCGTGGCCGTCAACGTTTTCAATCAATTAACTGCATGTTGCCATATTCAAATTCCCATATCTGTCAGTTGGAAAATCGATAAAGGAGGAAGACGATTGCCAGAATCAACAAAGACGAAAAACATGAAAGACAGACTATTGCCTATATATATATATATATATATATATATATATATATATATATATATATGTGACATATGCCAGATAATAGCCGTCTTTACTGCATAAATTTCTACTTAAACATTCTGATTAATAACTAATTCATCTTGTCAAAAATATTGAAGATGCATAAGATGATAAGGTAGTTAAACATTTGTACGTCGTTGGATTATAGCGACATACACTTGTATGACACATATGCCATGCTATGACTCATAGCAACAGCAAAATGTGATAAATGTAGTAAGACAGCCGGTGATAATGCAAACGGCAGGTTTTTATCCGAGAATACCTTCTCGTCGACTTTTGCCGTCAAAGGATACCTACAAGTCAAACACTTGAACAGTAGCCGCCACCACAACTTTATCATTAAATTAGGGTCCTTCTAATATTATCGATCTATCTATCTATCCATATCCACCAACCCCTCTGCCCGGGCAGGATATGACACAAGGTCAATTTTTAAGCGAAGTTTAACGGGTCTGAATTCAGAATTTTCCTTTTCTTAAACTAGTTGCCTCACAAAAGTAGGAGAACCCAGTCTGCCCTACTATTTACCAATAGCTGGAGGGAGAATAATTGGATTCTTACCTTTCCCGAGGGTATAAGTGCTATGTGAAATGCAATTAGTCTCGTCTAGGATTTGAACTCATGTCGCCGTGTCCATTTCCTACGTCGATAACCATTAAAACATGGGCAACTCCTACAGTCGTACTATAATATTCTTTCGGTCTGCCCTACTATTTACATATAGCTGGAGGGAGAATAATTGGATTCTTACCTTTCCCAAGGGTATAAGTGCTATGTGAAATGCAATTAGTCTCGTCTAGGATTGGAACTCGTGTCGCCGTGTCCATTTCCTACGACGATAACCATTACACCATGGGCATCTCCATATCTATCTATCTAATCATAGCATTCCTATGGCGTTCTGAGTAAAACAAGAATAGAGACAAGATTTTTAAATAAATAATTGATTTAAAATCGACTAAAGTAAATCCTCTGGCGCTTTTTGACAGACTCTTTTCAAAGGAAAATAGGCGTTGGTAACAGAGAAATTGATGATTTAAAAAATATGGAGAAATTATATGAAGTAAAAATATTAAAATTTTTTTGATAGATCCAACTTGTGAATTCTTCCTGTCTCCATTCTGCATAGTAAATACCACTTTAAAGATCTTTAGATAATGTTTTGTCCGGGTCTTATGCAAAATAGGGAAGCACCCATCTGAATAATGTTCAAAACACGTATATATGTTCATTAAATAATCACCTCGGGCGGAATGATGAATATCTAAATTCCCTCATAGGTGTATTCGTATGTGTTTACGTATGGGGCTGGGAACGTGTTGGGAAATTCTCCCTTCTAATCTTTGGATGGTTCGACCCTCATAGTAAGCCACCCACAGATATTTAAAACTGTATACGATTAACTTTTTTCTTAGGTAGAGATTAAAACCTAATGAAAAGTGGATACATATTCCTTGTCCTGAAAGCAATATGGACTTAGATCAAATGAAAACAAAGCGAAAATGTCGTCAGGATTTATTTGAGTCGATTTTAAATCCATTACGCTATATCGCTCCATTTTTAGTTAATTTTATAAACACACACACACAAATATATATATATATATATATATATATATATATATAGTCATCCACAGACAGATCTGTTTCGTTCTATCAGAACTCATCAGTGTGGCTAGACAGTATCTTCCCGTAGCTGGGATCGAAACTCGGCTGACTCAAACCTCAACACAAGCTTCTAACCATTCAGCCACGAGGAGATATTAGCTGCGAAGTAAATTTTAAACAGTTATGAATATATATATATATATATATATATATATATATATATCTGGAATTATAGAAATATATATATATATATATATATATATAAATAAATCTAGAATTAAACAAATTTAAAGAAAACATATCTAGTTTATAGATACCTGAATGTATTATATGTGTATACATACATAAACACATGCACAAAGAATACATATTGTTATGTTCAAAGAACATTTACGTAGATTGGAGGTCTTTATGGAAAATTAACTCGAATAAAACGTTCACAGACACAAATCCTGCCATTAAAAAAGATCACTTCCTATCGAAACAATATTTACTATAAAAACAACAATCGAAACTTAAGTTAACCATTCAAAATTTACTGACAAAGACGTAAAGTCCGAAACATGTGCAAAGGACAAGAATATAAACTATTTAAAACCAAATACCAAATTTAAAATTCATGAAACTCATTTTAAAATAAGTAATTTTTTCTTCTTGAATCAACAACATTCTTTACACACACACACACAAGCACACACACACATACACACACACACACACACACACACACACACACACATATATATATATATATATATATATATATATATATATATATATATATATATATTCTCGAATAATTTTGAGCCACAAAAAGGTGTTGTTATTATTTATTGTGCATAATTAACGATCCCAAACGGTTAGCTATGCAGGCCTACAAAAATATTTCTTGATCAGACAATGACAGAATAAAAAACATTCAAATAAAAAAATTAAGTTTATTCCAAATTTTGTTTACTATTCATAATATTTGTGCATAAAATAAGCTCAAATATTATAAATAGTAAAATTGTTAAATAAGAATTTATCTTAACTAAAAGCTCTTTTTTTTTTGGTAAATGCTGTAAGGAAACACTTTTGATCAGAATAAAGGAAACGTGATTAAAAATGGTTACATTCATGGAACTATCATTATTATAGAATTTCAAAGAATTTCCCTATTTTCACGATTCCTACTAATGTTGTATATTGACCTTCGACCCGGCCAAACATGCCATTCCAAAGTAATGCACCGGAAGGAAGTGACACATTCCGATGGCAGTTATGGGAAGAAATCGCGTGGGCGGGCTTGGCTGACAATATGGGACAAGTTAAAATCCCAATGTACAGTGATAGACTGATGCACCAGAAGAGAGTGACCAGTGAACTGCATGACAGTTATTTCCACTTGATGACAATCAAACATACCATTCCAAAGATACTGAGTGGGCGATTGAACTATTATATAACTCGGTGAAGACAGGAAGTCAGTTAGTTTTGAAGACCCGTTGGTGGCAAGATGCGGTAGAGAAATCCCGCACACAGCAGAGTGGGCCCCTGGGCCTCCGGTTGAGCAGCCTTGGAGAACGAGAAAGACAGATCGCTGATGGCCATAGTAAGACTATTAAAACATAACATCATAAAAAAAAACTCCCATAGAAATGATAACATTTTTAAAAAAAACCTTTAAATATACTAGCGGATTTATCGGGCATTTCTTGAGTGGCAAATAAGTTAAACATGCTTAATGACGTTATTTATTTATTTTTTTTTACGCAAACGTAGCCAATACGTTGATTTCCGCAACATGTGTTAAGGTAAATAATACGTCCTGACTTAGTAAATGCCCTTGCAATCTGCTTTTGTTTATTTACAGGTTACTAATAAGAAAGTTAATGATATTTAATAATTGGACCCTAGTGACACTAAATGAACTCGAGGGTTAAGTTTAATAACAGCATATGCCTTTTCATAACATATCTATTCTGAAACTTCTGGATAGATTCTTAATGTTACCATATTGATTTCTGTCGAGAATAAAGACACTTTTATTGCCCAAGAAACTTCAACAAAAGTATTTTATGTCATCTTGAGTTTCATCACACATTTGAAATCACGCTACAATGATATTTGAAATTAATTGAAATACTGTTGTTTTGTAACTAAGTTTTGCAAATTGAAAAGTGTGTTATTTCTGCATCATTATTTCTAAAAATGTTTAGTTCAAGAAGCTTCCTCAAAATTATTTCATATTTTTGAGTTTCGTTCAATTTTGACATATCACGATTACAATATTTTAATTTAATAGAAATACGATTATTTTAGTATGTGGTTTGCAACTTGCTAAAACCTTTCTGTATTGCCAAGTCAAAAAAATTCAAGATGGCTGCAAACGTATTTCTTATCGTTCAGAGTTTCATTAAAATGTCAAAATTAATGGTAAGACGGTCATTTTAACAGGAGTTTACCTTGTAAAGATAAGTACTTCCTGAATCGCCAAGTTCAAAAATATAGATTCCCACAAATTTGGTTTATTACATTATGAGTTTCATCGATATGTTGAAATTTCATAATTATAGTATTTCAGATTAATTGAAAAAAATGTTATATTAAAAGTTATTTCAAAATTAGATTTTAATCCTTTCAGCAATAAAAATTTCAAAATTTAAGTTTGTCTCAAATGTTTTCCCTGTCAAATTAAGTTTCTTTAAAATGTTGAAATTACACTTAAAATATTTCAATTTAAAGGAAACACTTTTATACTAAAAGACATTTTAAAGTTTAATTAGATGTCCTATTTACATTAAAAATTACACTTTGAACTGCTGCCCAAGAAACAGCGAAATTTAGTATTTAATTTCAATTTCAGTTTCATCGCCATCTTAAAATCTCACAATCACAATTTTGAAAAAAGACTAAATTTAGAAACTGCTATATGGATGCACTACATGGACGCTAACAAAAGGGCTGGAGAAGAAACTAGATGGCAATTACACAAGAATGCTGCGTGCAATCCTGAACAAGTCCTGGCAGCAACACCCCACAAGACACCAACTGTACGGCCACCTGCCCCCTATCATGAAAACTATTCAAGTTAGACGAACCAGACATGCAGGACACTGCTGGAGAAGCAGAGATGAACTCATAAGAGATGTACTCTTATGGATCCCCACACATGGCCGCGCGAAAGCAGGGCGACCAGCTCGAACGTACATTCAGCAGCTATGTGAGGATACAGGATGTTGTCCTGAAGACCTACCTAGGGCGATGAACGATAGGGAGGAGTGGCGAGAGAGGGTCAGGGATATCCGTGCTACCAGCACGATATGATGATGATGATGATGACAATTAAATAATAATACCTCTCTGCAAAAGCTAATTATAAAATCAATATTGCCGTAAATGAAATTTAGATCCTTTAAAGTTTCATGAAAATGTTGAAATTTTACAATCACAATATTTACAATAAAATGAAGCAATGATATATTTACAGTTAAAGTCTTTTCCACATCGTCAATTTCAATGTTCAAAATTGCCATAAATATATTTTCTGTCATCTTGGAGAATGATTTTTAAGTAGATAAAAGTGATAATTTTATAAGATATATATTAGAAAAATAAGATAAAACTGAAAAGAAATATTTACTTTCAGATTTCTGAAACGAAAGAAAAATTTAGTTTCAGCGTGGTTCTCATACATAGTTCGATGAATCAATTTTACAGACCTCGATGAACTATATTCACTACTATAGTTATTTATACAACTAACAAATTTCCTCCTTATATATATATATATATATATATATATATATATATATATATATATAATTTCTTGCTCGTCCAAAGAGAGAAAAAAGTAAATATCTCAAAATGAATTGGTGCACTAAGAGATTTGTATTTGTTTAGAACTGTTTATTTTGTTCTTACGTTCGTGTATGCTTCCAACTTGTTGCTTTCGTCAGAGAACATCTGGGGCACAAGAACATTTGAATGAAGCGCTTTATAAAACTCGAACTCAGTCATGAAGATCTGTTAGTTGAATGCTTTTCAGATTTTGTATCGGTTTATATAGAGGTCACTATTTTATGTTAGATTTCTCTTCCTCCTCTCCCTCTCTTTCCCTTTCTTAGAGTGTTTCTTCAAGTCTTTCCAGCAAGGCATATTACTTTAATTACCCTTAGATATTTGATATGTTACAAAATTCATCGCTGTGCTACTCTGGGTCTCTTTGTGTGTGTGTGTGTGTGTGTGTGTGGTTGATATGTTATAGAGTTCATTGGGCGTTATTTTTTTGTTAATGTGGTTTTAAATTCCACTAAAAGTTACCTTTTCTTCTCTGTGTATCCATTTGATCATCTCTCTTCCTCTCTCTCTCTCTCTGTATTGTTTGGGATTGATTGTTTCTGTGTGTGTGGGTATACTTTTTGTCTTGATTATTTTTTAAGTAGTGTGGTTTAATATTTACTGGCAACTACTTCTTATATCTAATTATATATATATATATATATATATATATATGTAAGTTGCCGTTTGTGTATGTGTATAATTTATGTTTCATTCAACGCGGGCTACAATTTATCAATGAAGCTTTTTCCTTTTATTTGAAGTAATGTGTACTTGTTAGTTTGATATATGACGATGTTATTTAAATTTACCTTGACTACTTTCGTAGAGGTGTTTAGATACAATTATTTTTCTATTTTCAGGTATTTTGATATTGCTTTTGTCGAGTGATATTCTGGTATTGAGCGCTTGTGTTGATCATACGCATACTTCTTTAGATTTTTTACATTCGTTTTTTGAGTTGCAGCTTGTTCTGAATTTTGTTGCCAGATTTTGAAAAGTATAGGATTTTCTTTCAATAATTATATCACATACACCACATCTGTTATTCTTGCATTTGGTAATTCCTTGTGCTGTGTTTTCTCCGAATGTAAATGAGTTGAATATTTTTAAAGATTTTTGGGTTCTTTTAGCTTTTAATGAATTTTGATGAGTCTAGTATTTCTTTGATTTTGTCATTGTTTTTAAGTTCTTTTAGATTTTTTAAATTATATCTGTGAATAGTTTTGGGTTGTTTTTATTATAGGTTGTGACGTATGCTTGGGGTTTTTCGTTGTTAAGTCTTTAAGGTTTCGTAGTTATTTTCATAGTACTTTTCCTTTAATTCGAACCCCTTATTTATCAGTGTTTTTGGGTATCTTCTCTGGTGTAGGGTTGTATATAGTTCTTTAAGGCGTGTTTTTCTGTGGTTTTTATCAGTGATTATGGTGTATATTCTACGAGCTAGAGTGTAAGAAATTGATTTCATATAGTTTGGGGGTTGGCTATTGAAATGCAGGTATTGTTGGGTATCTGTAGGTTTGTGGTAGGTTTCAGGGATAATTAAATGTATTTAAACACCTATACGAATGTAGCCAAGGGGATTTTTAAAACCATGCCCATATATCAAACCAGCGATTACAAATACCAGCAAATAAACGGAAAAATAAACTTTATTTACAAATTCAAGCTCACGTTGAATAAAACATAAATTATACCCACCCACTAACGGAAAAAAGCACACACACACACACACACACACACACACACACACACACACACACACACACACACACACACATATATATATATATATACAAATTAATTGTAAGAAGTAATTCCCAGTAAATTTTAAACCACACTACTTCAAAAGAAAAAAATCTCAATCCCATAATTATACCCACACACAGGAACAATCAAGCCCAAACTGTACACACACACACAGACACACATTCACACACACACACACACACACACACACACACACACACACACACACAGAGAGGAACAAACACGCACAAAGAGAAAAAGGTAACTATTTGTAGAATTTAGAACCACTTTAAAATAAAAAGAAAAAATCACCAATAAATTCTATAACATATCAACCAAACACACCCACAGTTACACATACATACAAAGTGACTCAGAGTTGAGCAGCAAAGAACATTGTAACATCAAATATAAAAGACTAATTAATGTAATATACCCAACATGAAAGACCCGTAGACACACTCTGAAATAAGAAAAAAGAGGGGAGGAGAAAGAGAAATCTAATACAAAACAGTGACTTCTATATAAACCAATAGAAAACCTGAAAAAACATTCAACTAACAAACCTACACGTGTGAGTTCGAGTCTCATTTGGTGCGCCATTTATTTGGCTTTCTGCCACATATGTTCTCTGACGGAAACAACAAGCTGGAAACAAATAATTGTTAAAAAATACAAATCTCTTAGTGGATCCATTCATATATATATATATATATATATATAACAAATTTACTCCCCCTCTCCCTCCCTCTCTCTCTCTCTCTCCATATATATATATATATATATATATATGGGGCGTTTTTAGTCATATTAACGTTGTAGAAAATGAAAGCAGCAAGCAACTCAAATTCAAATCTTGTATGAAGTTGTTTGCACTTCCCATAACGCTAATATCCTTGTGAAAGCTATGAATCCAATTATTCTCAATGAAGCTATAGGTAAATAGTAGACTAGACTGGGTTCTTTAACCTTGGTATGACAACCTATTTAAGAGAAGAAAAACTGAACTCAAACCTGTTTAAATCTCCTTAGAATTGACCTTGTGTCGTATCCTCCTTGTACGAAAGAGTTAGTAAACTTATATATATATACAGATGTAAAAGTGTGTGCGTATATATATATATATATATATATACGTATATATATAAAGCGACGGACCAGAAAATTAATGACGATGTTACCTTCTTTCACGATAAAAATTGAAATGAATAGGGTGGTGCAATTGTGATGTAATAAAGATTTAGTACAACCGACGCAATATATATATATATATATATATATATATATATATATATATATATAAAGAGAGAGAGAGGGGGGAGTGTGTTGTGTTAATATTTATTTTGTTTGTTGTTGTCCTGGTTGTTACGTATAACTTAATTAAACAACATCAAATTGAATAAATAGCCTCATAAACATCATCTCACGTATCTTCGGTCCATCATTTTCCTTTGAAAAGTTAAATGTGAAAAAAATGTCTCCGCAGTTTATCATCTTTAATCTTTCTAAAGCTCCTTTCTTATTAACAATTTAAAAACTTCAAATAAAACATCATTTAAATCTGCCTTTACTTCGAAACTCAATTACGCCATTTATTATTTATGGCGAAAAGGTTTCATTATTTTTCACACAAACACACTCACACGTACGCGGGCACAATCACACGCACAAAGTCAACAGTGCTTGTTTATATATATATATATATATATATATATATATATATATATATATATATATATATATATTACACAAACACAAATATATATATTAATAATTATTAATAATAAACAAAAACTCTCGACTCTTGCCTATTCAATATTAAATTTAAATCTAAACATGTTATATCACCGATATTGAGCATTTTTCATTCATAAATATAGAAAATTGTTTTATCATATATGCGT
>OY757941.1:61167185-61344685 GCA_963585895.1 Sepioteuthis lessoniana
ATCTTTTCGCGATAGATTTGTAATGAAGGTTGATAATGATTTCCAGCAATGCCTCTCAAATAGCGTTGCTTTGATGTCAAAATGGCGGTCATTGTTTGATGGAAACACTCTGTAATAATGGAAGGAAAAAAAAGACCTAATGGCTAATTTGCTCATTTTCAAATAGTTCTTTAAATGAAATTAGCAGAAATGCCCGTTATATTTTGCCTGTATGTTTCTTCGGTGACACATCTGATACGCTTATTATATTAAAAATTCTTTGACTTTTTGATCTCATCAATCCAGCGTAATTGTTAATGATATCAATTATGGACAGTATTCCTTTAAAAAATGACGGGTTAATTTGGATTCTGTATGGGATTACAGTTTAGTATCTGTACGCTCTATTTTGGATCAAATTGTTGGTTCCCAACAATTCTGCTTAAAATCAGTTGAGGATTTATTTACTTAACCAATCCGTTTCGGACAGAATATGACGAAAGGTAACTTTTTTAATCACATTAAAGCTGGTTTGACTTAAGAGTTCTCCTTTTCCGAACTATAAGCTTTACTAATGCTAAAAAACAAAGTATATCATACTATTTTGCCAATGTTAAAGGGAAAACTAATGAAACGATGTCTGTCCCAAAGGGCAAGTGTACTCTATTCGCCGATTCCATTTTGGACGACGATAAATAAATCTCAGAAGTACGTAGTGCCTTCAATAAGTTTCCAGACTTTTTTTGAACAGGCATTTAAAATTGTCGTAGACTCTTGAAAATTCAGTATGTTATTGTTATACAGTATGAGTCATGGTTATCTTTCGATGGCTGTTTTTGTTCTCATCTATAGAAGCCACTCTTATAGATGAGCAGTAGTAGTTCCCCGATCGAACTGACAATCCTGAGCGTTAAGCCGCAAGACTCAAACGTTCAGGAAATATTAGGCATTGCGAATTCGAACACCTTCACGTACACGATGCTGCTTCCCATGAGTACGTGGGAAAAAAAAATAAAAAAATAAAAAATAAAAATAGAAATAAATAAAATAAAAATAAAAGTAGAAAAAAAAATAAAAATAAAAATAAATCCTTTTACCTTAAGTTTTAACTTAGTTAAAGTCCAGGAGTGACGTATATTCAAAGAAATTTTGGGGTATATTTCATCTTGTCATCCGATACAGGCCCTACCAGGTTTTTATTTTATTTATTTTTAGTGGAGGTGGAATGCTAAATTTCTAAGTTTGGCACGGTAAATTCAAACAATTCTTAAGTTGACTCGTGATAGTTGCACCTGGTAAAACAATTTAGTCGATTAGAAATAAATCAAGATTCTTAGATTAAAATATAACAAAAATTCACCAGCAGATTTTACAAGTCATAGAAAATCCAGTGTTATTTTTAAAAAAGAAAATTGTACTAACCTCTACCCAACGAGTCTTCCCTCACAATTGTTTTTTTTTTTCTATATATCCACATATTTATGAAGCTTTTATGTCTTTCCTTATATTTATAATGCCACCTTATTCTAGAATGTTCCATTCCAAAAAGCGTCTCATCAACAGAAAACGACATCGACACACGGCTGACGAAAGCATGGACGGCCATAGATAGGCTCTCAATAATATGGAAATCAGACCTGACCGATGAAATGAAGCGCAGTTTCTTCCAGGCAGCAGTTGTATCGATACTGCTATATGGATGCACTACATGGACGCTAACCAAACGGCTGGAGAAGAAACTTGACGTCAACTACACAAGAATGTTGAGAGCAATATTGAACAAGTCCTGGCGACAACATCCCACAAGACACCAACTGTACGGTCACCTGCCTCCCATCACGAAAACTATACAGGTCAGACGAGCCAGACACGCCGGACACTGCTGGAGAAGCAAAGACGAGCTCGTAAGTGACGTACCACTATGGACCCCCACATATGGCCAAGCAAAAGCAGGACGACCAGCCCGAACTTACATACAGCAGCTATGTGAGGACACAGGATGTAACCCAGAAGACCTGCCGGAGGCGATGAACGATAGGGAAAAGTGGCGAGATATGGTCAAGGATATCCGTGCTGGCGGCACGACATGATGATGATGATTGTTATACATATTATGAAATGACTGACCAATTTTTATGATTTCAGGTTCAAATAAACAGCTACAGCAGAAATTGGAATACATGATTTCAGGTTCAAATAAACAGATATAGTAGAAATTGGAATACACCCTACTAAAACCTGATTGTCACAGCTAGTGAATTTCAAAAATGCAATCTGGACGTGAGGACACTTTAGAAGAACGATATGCAATAAAATTATGTTTTAAACTTGGACAAAATGCCACAGAAATAACGTATGGAATGCTTCAGACTGCTTTTGGAGCATCTTGCATGAATCGAGCATCAGTTTTTGAGTGGCATAAGAGATTCAAGGAAGGCAGAGAGTGTGTGAGGGATGCTGAGAGGTATGTGAGGAGTGAGGAAGTCAATACACCTGATCTGATTGGCCAAACGGTTAGGGTTAGTGTTACTATGTTGAGGTTTTAAGGGAGATCAGGAAGAGATTCCTAGGGAAGAGGTCAGCACTCTTCAAATCGGGTCAGTGGCATTTCCAGCAGGACAATGCACCAGTCCTCAATTTCATGCTTGTAACAGTCTATTTGGCCAAGATGGGCATCAAGACAGTTCCTCAGCCTTCCTATTGTCCAGACCTTGCTCCCTGTGACTTTTGGTTATCCCCTAAGCTCAGAGGCAGTCGTTTGAGGGGATGAAAGAGACTGTGACAAAGGTCATTGACACGCTCACACAAGAGGACTTCCATGAGGCCTTCCAGAAGTTGTTGGAACGGTACAATAAGTGCATTGCAGCTGGAGGAGATTAGTTCGAAGGGGACTAGAGTTTCATGTGTGTACTATCAATTAAAGTGCCCATACGAAAAAAGTCTGGAAGTCTGTGAGGTTTGATGAGAGGTGTGGAAGGAGAAAGGAAATCAGAACACCAGAGTTGATTGGCCAAAGGGTTCGGGTTAGGATTACTATGATGAGGTTTTAAGGTAGTTCAGGAAGAGATTCCTAGGGAAGAGGCCAGCATTCTTCAAATCGGGTCAGTGGCATTTCCAACAGGACAATACACAAGTCCACAACTTCATCCTTGTCACAGACTATTTGACCAAGATGGGCATCAACACAGTTGCTCACCCTCCCTATTGTCCAGACCTTGGTCCCTGTGACTTTTGGTTATTCCCTAAGCTCAGAGGCTGTCGTTATGAGACAATTGAGGAGATGAAAGAGGCTGTGACGAAGGTCATTGACACGCTCATACAAGAGGACTTGCATGGGACCTTCCAGAAGTTGTTGGAACAGTACAAGTGCTTTGCAGCCGGAGAGGACTAGAGTTCCATGTGTGTACTATCAATAAAAGTGTCCATACGAAAATAATCTGGAAACTTATTTAATGATCCTCGTATCTGTACACTCTACAACAGGAGCAAATGGTTACTTCTCTTTATTTTTTTCTAGAATCAAAGTGTAGTATCAGTGCATTTTGATTGGGATCAAACGCTGCTTTTTGACACTTCTGGGTAGGATTATCACGTCATTAACCCATTTTCAGTTTACTATCAGTCGGTGAGACACAGCAAAACGTCCTAGCGATTACAACCAAGGGACATCCTATATCCATTGCACTATGAAATGAGAGTCTGAATAGTAGAAATAAGCTCATTCCTTTGTTTGCCACATTGCTAAGACTTGGCAATTTTTCTCCTGTCCATTTTAAAACCGATCTTTTATCGGATTTAGGTTGCTTTCGTACAAGCCTATTGATCTAGTGGGTAGAGTGTTCGCCAATGGCCCAGGAGATCGGGATTCCATCCCAGGTAGAGTCATACCAAAGACTCAAATAGTGGTACACGATGCCTCCTTGCTTACCACTAAGCCTTATAAGGTAGAGATCAAAGGTAAAGTGGAACCATCCAGGGATGGTGTAGTATCTATTGAAAAGGGACCCATCCAGTCGCTCTCGACCACGGTCGCCAACTTTACTTTTACATATAAATTTTAGGATCCAAGTGTAGCATAAATGGTATATAATTCTAAAAAACTTTAAGATATATTTTTCCGCTGGTAAAATAGAGCGAGAATTCTTCTAAGTCATAGCGGTGTCAGTACTTTTGTATAGTTGCACCAGTTGGAATCTAACAAAACATGTGGAGAAAAAGCTAGATAAGAGCTGCACAAGGATGTTATGTGTTTTCTTGAACAATTCCTGGAAGCAGATCCTCAAAAGAGCTGTTGTACGGGTACTTACTTTCCATCTAGTAAACTATCGAAGTAAGACGAGCAAGACATGTTAGGGAGAAATTAGGATGACCATGTAATCGAAATTATAGACATTTACACATGGACACACAAGTATTGAACGATTAACTAAAACGTTCATTCATCAGCTTTATGCAGACACAATATTCCATCAAGAAGACTTGCCTGGAGCGATGGCCGAGAAGGATCGATAGTGAAAGAGAGAGCTAGCTAGCTATCTAGCAAGAGAGAGAGAGAGAGAGAGAGAGAGAGAGAGAGAGAGAGAGATTCCTTGCAATCGATACGCTTTGTTGATGATGACGTTACATACAGATAAAAACAGTTGTAACATATTGACCTCCGACCCGGCCAAGCTGTCAAATAAGAAATGTACCTGTGTAAATAACAGGTGCATCCGGTCGAAGATTTCAGGGGATAACCTTGGCTGTGGACGGGTTGAATTGAGTGCAGATGTGACGCTTACAGAAGCAGGTGGATGTCAAGCAATTATATAACCCGGTACCACAGGAAGTTCGAGTTTGTTTAGAGTCAGTTGTTGCAGTTCGAAGCAGTGAGGACAAAACCCAGCAAAGAGCTGGGCCCTCGGTTGAGCAGCCCCGCTGGATGAGAAAGAAGTGCTGGTATAGCCAGAAGATCAGGGGGTCAATATGTTGCAGTTTTGTTCAGTCTCAAACTCACCTCTCACACATAACCCTTTCGTAACCCTTTCGTACCAGTTCGAATAAAATGTGAGAGGTATATTTTTCTAAACAACTGTGTTTCGTTCGTCATTATTGTGTTGACAGCCCGAACTTACATACAGCAGCTATGTGAGGACACAGGATGTAACCCAGAAGACCTGCCGGAGGCGATGAACGATAGGGAAAAGTGGCGAGATATGGTCAAGGATATCCGTGCTGGCGGCACGACATGATGATGATGATTGTTATACATATTATGAGATGACTGACCAATTTTTATGATTTCAGGTTCAAATAAACAGCTACAGCAGAAATTGGAATACATGATTTCAGGTTCAAATAAACAGATACAGTAGAAATTGGAATAACCCCTACTAAAACCTGATTGTCACAGCTAGTGAATTTCAAAAATGCAATCTGGACGTGAGGACACTTTAGAAGAACGATATGCAATAAAATTATGTTTTAAACTTGGACAAAATGCCACAGAAATAACGTATGGAATGTATTATTTGAAAAGGCATTTCTTTTAATACTTATTCAACATGAATACAATATAAGTTGTAGGGTCGTTAAAAAGTTCTTTGCCTGAGCCAGAAAAGAAAGAAAAGCCATAGTTGGACATTTTTATCGTTGTAACACACAACCACTTCTTATCAGATGTGAAAAGCCAATTCAAATTTCTAAGTAAGTATGCAGATTAAGCTCATACAAAAATAAGAGGTGTGTGACAAATCTAAAGACTTGGTGAAGCTTAGAACTTTGTGTGATCATCATAGAGGCTTATTTGAATCGTTTTAATTTTGTTTTAAATGTTTTTGTATTATATATAATTAAATTTCAAACTTTAGAGCTATTTCCCTTTAATCTAAGGCAGATGGGCCGAAGATCTATAGTTTTATCCGAAATAATTTGATCCAAGTTACACAGTGGGATTGAGAACTAAAGACTTGACTAGACTTGATTAGATTAGATGAGATAAATAAATTGATAGGTTGTTATCAAATGAAGAAGATATCTACAAATAGAATGAAATAGGGAAATCGGTAAAAATGCAGCTTAAAGTATCAGATTCAATGATTGCTTTATAGATTGATGGAGGTGCTTGTGGTGTAATGGTTATTGTTGGCACGAGTTAGAATTCCGGTTGAAGCTGGTTGTATACTTGGGAAAGTATGCATCCAACGAATCTCCTTCCCGCTATGGATAAATAGTAAAGCTGACTAGACCCTTTAAATTTGTTATGGCAACTTAGAAAACTAAATAAACTAATTAAAATTTCTGTCTTAATTTCTTTGCAGGGGAGAAGTGTGCAACAAATTTAAACACTGGGTGACGTTAAAACTTTTTTCAGCAACCATCGTATATATATATATATATATATATATATATGTATATATAAATGGTGCATTTGTACAGGCATTTAAAATTGACATATACCCTTGAAAATTCAGTATGTTATTGCTATACATCTTATGAGATGATTGACCAATTCTTATGATGTCAGCTTCAAATGAACAGCTACTGCAGCAATTGGAATACACCCTACTAAAGCCTGACTGTCACAGCTGGTGAATTCCAAAAATGCAATCTGGACGTGAGAACAGTTTAGAAGAACAATATGCAATAAAATTCTGTTTTAAACTTGGAAAAAATGCCACAGAAACGTATGGAATGCTTCAGATTGCTTTTTGGAGTATCTTGCATGAATCAAGCATCTGTTTTTGAGTAGCATAAGAGATTCAACGAAGACAAGGAGGGATGATGAGAGGTGTGGGAGGAGTAAAGAAGTCAATACACCAGAGTTGATTGGTCAAAGGGTTAGGGTTACTATGCTGAGGTTTTAAGGGAGTTCAGGAAAAGAATCCGTCGGAAGAGGCCAGTACACTTCAAATCGGGTCAGTGGCATTTCCAACAGGACAATGCACCAGTCCACAACTTCATCCTTGTCACAGACTATTTGACCAAGATGGGCATCAAGACAGTTGCTCACCCTCCCTATAGTCCAGACCTTATTCCCTGTGACTTTTGGAAAAATGTGTATCCAACTATTCTCCCTCGAAAATCGAGTAAATAGTTGGGCAGACTAGGTTATCGTAGCTTGGTATGACAACCAGTATGGGAGAAGGAATACCTTTAATTCAAAACATTAAACTTTGCTCAAAAACTGACCTTTTGTAGATGGTTCGTAAGATATATTGATAAATAGATAGATAATTATTTAAGTAGATCCTAAAAGAGGGGAAAAATCTCGCAAACTTTTCATATAGAATGTGAGAGTGTGAGAGAGAAAGGAGAAAGAGAGGGGAAGAGTTTAATATTTGAGTGGAAATGATAAAAAGCTGGCATCTCTGCTTTAGAAGAAAATAAACTTATAACGATCTGATACGGAAAAGAATTCGGAAGTATCATCCTAAAATCTCCTGATCCAGAGGAAATGGAAATTTAGATTCTGATCTGGACATCAACACAATAAAAACAGCTATTCTTTTATTTTTCTCGTGGTCAGTTCAAGTAATAACAATGTTAAAGTTTGTTTTATTTTTAAGTCACTGGCGTTAAAGAGAATTTAAGAAAAAACGAAGTTTCTTTATATATATATATATATATATAGTCTTGGATCATTGATAAATGCTGAGGTTGCACGCTCCAAATATTATCACAGTAAATAAATATCGTTTTCACGTTTTCAGTCTCGAACATCAGCAAATAATTCTTTTGATCTAGTTTTTTAAAGTTCACATATGCGAAGGCGATCAGAAAATGAAAAATAAAGGTTGATTTCGAAAAGAGCCAAAGCAAATAGTGTATTGATTGGTTGTGGGAAGTTTCCGATCTATGTTTTGATGTACTTTCAACCCTGCTTTGTACCGTAGGTAGGTATTGATCAGTTATTTTGGGATAGATTCTCTAGTCAGTCAATCACAATCAGTAAGAAAGTTAAAAGTTAAGTTTCGTTATGTGATTGGGTGTGTCGTCCGTTTTGGGCACAGTTGGTAATATCGGTCTGATGACGCTGAAGGACCAAGAAAAGAAAGTTGGCCATAGGAAAACAAGAAGAGATATTTTGAGAAAAGTATAATGTCGAGGCAAAGCTGAAAACCGTAAATAAACACCAAGACGATCGTTTGGTTTCTTTTTTTACGGTTGCAAAGAGCTGCTGATTTTTTTCATCTTCTCCCTTGAAGCTGCATATCCAACCATTTTGTATATCTCAATAACTAATTGAATCAACTAGATATAACTTCGTAATCAGAAAGAAATTACAGCATACTCTTAAAATGCTCTCTTCCATGGGGTTACTCAGTCATTAATGAGCCAATATTGGATGAGCGTAACTGGCGCATAAAGTAGATTCTTTATAAATTCTAGGATCAGAGTGTAGCATCTGCAGCAATGAAAATAAATGGGGTATTTTAAAAACTTTAAGATATAGGGTTGTAGTTTTTATTTTTACTTTTTTTCACTTTTCTTTCGAATTTTTTCTTTGATTTTTGCAAAAACTTTTCGTAAGCTAGAATTCTCATCTCTCCTAAAATAAAACTTATAGCTTTTGTACAATTTTTAGCTTTTCTAAAACATGTAATTATCATTTAAATGACGTGGATGCAATTACGAAGAATAGAACGAAACAGCTGATGTCGATCCCGAAATGAGTGATTTCAGGTTAGAATCACAGTGGAAAGTGTTTAAGGTCTCAAGGAAATGTCTTTAAATGAAACGAAGATATTCTTGTCCTAGTTAGGCACTTATGGTGTTGGTTTGTTTTGTTTTTTTGGGTTTTTTTTGTTTTTTTATAGCATATCAACCTTCGTAGGTTACTGAAGAGTCATTCTTCTTGTTGTACTATTTAATTCATAGCTGGGGAAAAAAAGGCGTTCCTATCTTTATCGAGGGGCATTAGTCCAAATGTAAACGTAATAGGGCGATATGAGTTCGAACTACCCTACTACCATGTTCCACTCCAGTTTGTTAGTATTAAACGCCAAGATACTTCCCAAACAAATATCACACTCCTTTATTTATATGGTCTGATTTTATGGGAAGGAGATTTTTATTCATTGAATTTAACGGAAGATCAACCAGTCGAGGGATTTTATGTCGAGACGTTAGCAAATCAGGTTTATTGTGCATTTAAGTTTATATTTTTATGACGTTTCTAGAGACTTATTTTTTGCACACGGTTATATAATATCAAGTATTCTTATCTAATACAAATAATTGCACGCAGTAACCAATAATAATAATAATAATAATAATAAGCGATCAGCTAATTCAGAAGTGAAAAACTTTCAAAAGAGTAAAATAATCCTTAGAAAACAATGATAACTTCAAATAACTATTCTTAATACAGATAATCTACAGTTATATGGTATCAAGTAAATGAAAAAACTTTAAGACATAGGGTTTTAGTTAATTTTGACTCTAACAGGTAATACTACAAGTCATAGTGGACCTGGGAGTAATGGAAATGAAGGGTTACTCCACATTCCCTTGAATGTCGATAACAGGAACTTCATCATCAAAAACAGTTTTGAGTCATAACCAGGATACCTCGTTTTGAGAGGGGAGTTTTACTCTGCTTTTGTGGGTGCACTATGTGCATTCTAAGCCCCATCGATAAAACTGGAAGAGAGAATTGTGTTCTTTCGTGAATCAGGTTATCATGAAGAAGACACGTGCAACGTCACCCTCATTCTGTCATCTACACTCGTGGAACCACATTTTTTCCGGAGGTTGTAATCGCGTTTTAGCTAACGTGCTGGACTGCGACATCGGAGAGAACGAGTTCAAACCACAGTCACGCTATTACATTCACCTTCAAACGAACATCTGCGGGGGGGGGGGGAAGGTATGAATTTCTTTATTTACCCAGCTATGAGTTAAATAGCACCACTACTATCCTTCTACCAGGATGGCTTTGGCATTCAATAATCCACGAAGGTTGATTGGCCATCAAACAATGAAACTGAAACCGAGCAAACTTTTTTCAGCATTTCTATAATTCCCTTTTAATGTGTTTGGACAAGTATTAAATTCAACTTCCTCCACGCCTTATTTCATAATAAGCCAACTTGATTTTCGATAAAACGTGAGTGGGTGTGTTGGTTTGGACAAAAAAAATTATTCGGTAGCTCTGCGGTCTGTTAAAGATACAATGGAGAACAGTGGTCTATTGTGACGATTTTGTAAAGAAAAATAGATTTATCAAATTTATTTATTATGCCAGGGTTGTGGAATATTTATGTCTATGCCATGGTGTAATTGTAAACAATCTAGCTGGATTATGACTGTAATGTGCTGAACCTTCTGCACACTGGATCTTGTGCCAGACTAAGCTTAGTAAATATCGATAAATGACATGAAGTGTGCTTGATTATTTACATAAGTCTTTTATTTTATTTCGGTTTCTTTGAATCTCAAGATACTTATTATTTTACAATTGTTCAGCCATTTTCATTGACTGAAAATCTAAAAAAAAGACTTCGAGAGATCTATACTCACATTTCCAATCACTAGAAGATAGGATAACTTTACTTGCCTTTAAAACGTTACTTCTACTGGCCGTTACGTGGTGACCGTAGTCGAAGGCGACCAGAAGACTCCATTTTCAATAGTTACTACACTAAGGTCTAGGGGAGGGCGATACTCCTTTCCGTGGATTGCTCCACTTTACCCTTCATATGTACCTCATAATGCTGAGTGTTAAGCAAGGAGGTATCAAGTGCCATTTTAAGATCTTTGATATGACGCGACCTGGGATTGAACCCAGGTCTTCTGGACCATTGGCGAATACTCTACACGATAGACCAATGAGCCTGTTGTAAAAAAAAACATCTGCCAAAGTCTACCTCTTCCGTCCTACCTTGAAAATCAGAGACGCGCACAGGTGTGTCCCTTCCTGTCCACATCGAATGATAGGGATTGTACCCTCCAATAAACATAGTGTCGTATGGCACTTGAAACTATGTATTAACGTAAATCTTCACCAATCAACTTTCATTCTACTAAGATTTTTCAACTTATAATAAAAAATCTTGAGATATTCCTTCGCATAATTCTTTATTAAACTCTTTCTTGTGTCTCATGTTATTCTTTTATTCGTTCAAGTAAGTTTACTCAGTAACGTATGTTGTTGTTAATTCGTCATGTATTATTATATACAAGGAAATATTAAATCATAATTCAGATTCTTTGCTACAAGTCGCCGAATTGTTTACCTATCACCCTCTAATAATTGTAGTGATGAGCTATGTTACTTAAATACGACTAATATACGAAGACAACTTGTAAGTCATCAATACCATAGGCAAGTCCACAACGAAGACAGTTCTTTAATCTACCTACGAATAATCCTCCAGAATTTGAATAAAGTCATACACACATGCACATGTGCATACACACATACGCACACACACTCACCAATGTACGTGCACTCACGAGGTTTAAATACGAAATATTGAAACTGATGCTAAATATACTGAGACCAAAAGGAAAAATGAAGGACGTTCATCTTCAAATTTTTCCCTTTGGAATGAGGTAAATTTATTCCAGTAAGTTTATCATTGTTTGAAGCATCTTTAAAACTCTACTTTCGACATGGAACAATGTTGCAATGCTTAGTTTGATTGATTGACCTCCGTGTCCATATACTTTACTGTTGAGATAAAGTTTTAAATTACGAAATAAAAGCCGCACGGAGCTCGATTTTGGTAAGTATGGATAGTCCTGTGACTGCACCAAACTGTTTCTCAAAGATATGCTTATCAAAAAGTGTTGAAATTACTTGTCGAAAAGTATTCGAAATTGGCACTGACTAGTCTAAATAGTTCAACACAGTCTAAACCTTCTAACATCGTTCCTTTCGTTCATAAGTTAAACAGGTTATGTCTTCATTTAAAATTAGAAGTTTTGAATATCGAAATTTTAAAAATCAATAAAAGATCAAGTGTATATACTTTTTCAGTTCGGTTTTTGTTTAATGATATATCAACCTCCGTGGGTCATTTAATGCCAAAGGCATCCTTGTAGAAGGACAATATTGTTGCTATATAACTGATAGCAGGGAAAATAACGGAGTTCGTACCTTTCCCAGGGGTATTTTTCTTTAGAGTATGTATATATATATATATATATATATATATATATATATATATAATACTTATAGCAAAAAATTACAAATCACTGATTTTGAAAAAAAACTTCCAAATTTAAAATGAAATAATAAATAGGAATCAAAGATTTCTTTTTAATATTAATTGTTACTTATTTCAAGTATTTCTTGTAATTATTTTTTTTCATTTACGATAAATGAATATATCTGTGATTTCAGGTTCAAATGCAACAGCTACAGCAGGAATTGGAATACACCCAACTAAAGCCTGACTGTCACAGATGGTGAACTTCAAAAATGCAATCTGGACGTGAGGACACTTTAGAAGAACGATATGCAATAAAATTATGTTTTAAACTTGGACAAAATTCCACGGAAACGTATGGAATGCTTCAGACTGCTTTTGGAGCATCTTGCATGAATCGAGCATCAGTTTTTGAGTGGCATAAGAGATTCAAGGAAGGCAAGGAGTCTGTGAGGGATGATGAGAGGTGTGGGAGGAGTAAGGAAGTCAATACAACAGGGTTGATACGTCAAAGGGTTAGGGTTAGTGTTACTATGTTGACGTTTTAAGGGAGTTCAGTAAGAGATTCTGTCGGAAGAAGTCAGCACTCTTCAGATCGGGTCAGTGGCATAATCCACCTGGACAATGCACCAGTCCATAACTCCATCCTTGTCACAGACTGTTTGAGCAAGATGGATATCAATTGTAAAGTCAGGAAGAGGATTGAAGAAAATTTCAGGTTTTATGCTGATCGCCTACCCAACACAAATTGACCAAACACCTTTTAGGCAACAGTTAGATGCTACCTATGGGGGAAAACCTTGAAGCTAAGCCTATATTTCACTCAACACATTACTGTGCCAACCATCAAATTTGTAAATAAAAAAATATAAACTACACAAACAAATTTTACAAGTAAACTGCATTTTTTTCATTGGTGGATCACAATCCACACTTAATATTCCGGGATTCTGATTGATATTCGATTCAATAAAAAAAGCAAACTAAGAAGCCAATTCCGCTGTTATCAGATCAAATTTTGATCAACCTGATTATTTCATGGTCAAACTTTTTGTAAAGTCGAATCAAGAATAGGGGTTGTTATTTGAAGAGGATGGAATTGAAACTTATGTATTTTTCTTTGTCGAATTTTAACGCATTAAGAGAAAAGTTATTCAAAGATAATTTTTTAAAACGTAAAATAAATGATAACAAGATCATAGATACAGTTCTTCAAGAAGAATACAGGATAAACTAAATAGAAATAATTTTCTGAAATCAGGACCTTGCTTAAGAGCGGAAGGATGTGTAAACGATGATAGTTAGCGTCTTGATCATAACGGTCCATTGTTGGAAAATAATGACTGGAAAATTTCCTCTGTGTGAACACTGTATACAGTCTAGAGACCAACTGAAAGAGGGGAACGATAAAGATGGATGACGAGAGAGAACCAAGGGAATCCATGCTATCTGCACAACTTGATGACTATGATGATAATGATAATGAATTATGTAAAACTGTGATCCTATGCTAGTCACGGAGCTCAATGCGGTAAGACTATAGGTCGCAGTATTTGTTGTGGCTATTTTGTTCGTGACTACCACATTAGCTTCCGACTGTTTGCTTTGTCAAATCCTTCCGTGCCCGCGCTGTGTTTGAAAGATTCATGGAGGCGGGGTGACACAATTCAGCCGGATCTTCTGACGGTCAGGTAATATGAGTGGCTAGATTGTCTAACAACACAAAGAATTGGGAAAACCCCTTGTTTAACAACAACAAAAGAAATCGTTTTTATTAAAACACTTTTGTGAGACAATAAATAACAAACAAACGATGTTTACTTTCTTGGCAAACAGAAGAAGAAAGAATATCGAGAGAGGAAGAGTGACGATGAGGTGCGGTTAGAGTGACACTAACGTCTCTAAAAACTGGGACTTTGAATTCTTGTAACGTCTGAAGGTTGTTCGGGGTGCCTCGGGTCTAGAATAGGATACATGCTTCTTTAGTAGTCTTGAGTTTCTTCTTGGTCCCTTTTCTCATCCTTTCCGAGGATCTGTTTTCTTATCCCATTTTTATAGATCAATATCTGGTCTAAAAATGGTTTCTGATTGGTTGTCCTATAAGAGACAATTAGGAGTCATATTCCTATTGGTCAGCCAATCCTAGTTCAGGATTATATCTTTCAGATTTTTAGATGATTTTACCAACGGGAATAGATTTAGAGCAATGGGGTTGAACAAAAATATTCTCAGCCTCACCTGCCAAGCTCACCTATATTTAGGGTGGAACAAAATTAAATCTCCCTTTTGACATTGAGCTTCAAGATAAGGACTAGAAAAATATGTTTTACGAAATGACCCGTTTCATCATTGTTATTGATGAAGTAGTTTGACAACCGAAAAATCAAGTAAATTTGCTAACCTTTAAAATCAAAAACAATTATTTCGAACCTAAGTGACCTTTAAAATCAGAAACGATTGTCTCGCACTTAACTGACCTTTAGGAAGGATAAATCAGCTTTTTAGATCAATAGAAGCCTTGTACAAAAAGATTCTTATTTTAAGGATCTTTTTTGTTTTTGATATATATATATATATATATATATACGTGGTGTACTCAATAAGTTTCCAGACATTTTTGTACCGGGATTCAAAATTGGTGTAGACCCTTGAAAATTCAGTATGTTATTGTTATACATATTATGAGATGACTGACCAATTTTTATGATTTCAGGTTTAAATGAACAGCTACAGCAGGGATTGGAATACACCCTACTAAAGTCTGATCGTCCCAGCTGGTAAATTTCAAAAATGCAAGATGGGCATCAAGACAGTTCCTCAGCCTCCCTATAGTCCAGATCTTGCTACCTGTGACTTGGTTATTCCCTAAGCTTAGAGGCTGTCGTTATGAGACAATTGAGGAGATGAAAGAGGCTGTGACGAAGGTCATTAACACGCTCACACAAGAGGACTTCAATGGGGCCTTCCAGAAGTTGTTGGAACTGTACAACAAGTGCATTGCAGCCGGAGGAGATTACCGAAAGGGGACTAGAGTTTCATGTGTGTACTATCAATAAAAGTGCCCACACGGAAAAAGTCTGGAAACTTATTCAATGATCCTCGTATATATATATATATATATATATATATTACTTTTCATATATTTCATAAATTCTAATTTTTAGATACTATTCAAGTACTTAACTGTACATCATGTCACAAACATGTGATAAAAAACATGCCATAAGTTTGAAATTCAAAGAAAATACCAATTTTGTTGTTAGCAAGAAAGAAAGTGAACTTCACGTTGTTTAATTTGACTTAAAGATGTCCATTACGAAAACGAAAAGTTAATAATAATAATAATAATATTAATATTAATAATAATAATAATAATAATAATAATAATAATTGGAAAACACGAAGGAGGAGTGAATACAGCCATCAGAAACAATACTGACCGCACAAAGATCAATAGAATGACAATAACTAGGAAAAAAATCAGAAAAAAATCCAAATATATGGGCGTTTTAAACGACTAATAAACAACATTTCACACGAGAAAACCTGGACCTGTTTAAGAAAAGAAAACTTTAAGAGAGAAATAGAATCTCTTCCAATAGCCGCACAACACAATGCCATAAGAACCAATCATGTCAAATCGAGATAAGACGCAAAAAATATCAGATGTAGGCTATGCGGTGACAGAGATGAAACGATCAATCACATAATAAGGCGAATGCTGCAAATTAGCACAGAAGTAGCACAAGACTAGACACGACTGGGTGGGCAAGTTGATTCACTGGGAAATGTGCAAGAAATTTAAATTTGACCATAAGAACAAATGGTATATGCATAACCCAACATCTCTCCTAGAAAATGACACACATAAACTCCTATGGGACTTTAATATACACACAGACCATCTATTCTCGGTCAGAAGAACAGACCTTATAATAATCAATAAAACAAAAGAGAGAACTTGCAAAATTGTCGACTTTGCTGTCCCGGTTGACCACAGAATAAAACTGAAAGAATGTGAAAAGGAGGATAAATATCTCGACCTTGCAAGAGAATTGAAAAAAACATGAAGATGACAATTATACCAATTGTGATTTGTGCTTTTGGTACAGAAACTAAAGGATTATTAAAGGGCTTAGAGGACTTGGAAGTTGACGGCAGGGTGGAGACCATCCAAACGAAAACATTATTGAGAACGGCCAGAATACTGAGAAGAGTCTTGGAGACTTGAGGAGACTTGCTGTCACTCAAAATTCAGCGAAAGACCATCAGCGTTAGCTGATGTGAAAAACTCTAAAGGAGTAAATAATAATAATAATAATAATAATAATAATAATAATAATAATAATCTAGAAAAGATGGAGGAAGAGGAATTGCTAGCATCGAAGACAGCATTGATGCATCGATACAACTGCTCGAAGACTGTATAGAAAAACACGAGCAAGGACTAACTACAGCCATCAGAAACGATACGGACAACATGATAGACGATAGAATGACAACAACTAGGAAACAAAAATGGGAGAAAAAACAACTCTATGGCCGCTTTATACGACTACTATACCATGCTAACAAATGGTAAATGCACAACCCAGCACTTGTCCTAGAAAATGTCACATACAAACTCCGATGGGACTTTAACATACGCACGGATCACCTAATCCAGGCCAGAAGACCAAACCTTATAATAATAAAAAAAGAGAATTTGCAAAATTGTCGACTTTGCTGTCTCGCCGAACCACAGAATAAATCTGAAGGAAAGTGAAAAGAAGGATAAGAACCTCGACCTTGCCTGAGAATTAAAAAAGCTGTGAAATATGAAAGTGACGATTGTGCCAATTGTGATTGGTGCTTTTGGCACAATAACTAAAGGATTATTAAAAGGCCTGTGGGACTTGGAAGTTGGCGGACGAGTAGAGACTATCCAAATGACAGCATTGTCGAGAACGGCCAGAATCCTGAGACGAGTCCTGGATAATTGATGTCACTCAAACTCAAGTGAAAAATCATCAGCTAACAGTGATGTAAAAAACTCTGAAGGAGTAAATAGTAATAATAATAATAATAAATCGGAAGACGAACCGAGACCATCCAAACTATATCTTTATTGAGACAAAACAGATTTCTGAGAAGCATCCCGAAGATATGAGGAAACTTGCGGTCACTTAGACGCCAATGTAAAATTATCAGCTAACGTTAGTTTGAAAAACTCGCAAGGAACAACATCAACAATGAACATTGATAAGATGACAGGATGATGACATTGAAAAGAACAAAGAAAAGCTGATTACAGCGACTGGAAACAACACAAACAACACAAGGACCAACAGAATAACAACAACTAAACAAATACAGAATACACCGACTGCATCTCAACAGAAGATTAAGACTCCCCCAACGAGGTTCTTGGATATGACACTAAACAATCTGGTGTTGAGCCTTCAGTAATGCTGGACCTTTGGGGAATGCAGAGTACTCCTTCATTGCCATTGCTCCCAGGTCCTCTCTGGCCCTGAGTGCTAGCACCTGATAGGGTCCTATCTATGTGTCAAACAAAAGTTTTTAACATTTAAACTGTACTTAGAACTGTTTTTATGTATAAAATCAATTTGGCACTAAATAACTTACAAATGTTGATATGCCATAAAACCAACCAAACCAAATAAAACTCCAGTGAAATACCATCAGTAAATGCTGGCGAGAAAATCTCCGAAAAAAGAAAAATAATAAAATAAAATCCTCAACCCTCTTTGGTACCCATCAGAACTTGTATAATGTCACCTCTTCAACGAAGAGAAAATAAAAACCTCTACTCTCTTCGGTACTCATCAGAACCTACAGTATATGACGAAAAAAATATAAATGTACAGCTACTCACTAAGATCTCAATAAACTATTCAACGCGAGAAGATATATAATTCAAAATGACCACTGAACAGATACTGAAAAATGTAATAGCAAAGAACTGGTAGTTGCTGATATCCAACAAAATGAAAATTCAGCACTTAAAATGATCGTTAGTTGTCTAAATTTCTGAGGCGAAGGTTGTTGATTTTTATCATTAAGATTTTTCGGACTATAGTCTTTATCTTTATTTCCACAACGTTTCGGCCGATATGTCCTCCGGCCTTCTGCAGGAGTTTGTCGAACTCGGGAACCTTCATGGAACTTCGAACTAAGTCCTTTATTGAATCCACGGGGGTCGCCTGTTCTGATTCCGTTAGCCATAACCGGGTACAAGTGTTAAGTATTCCTGTATATTACTCGCCTGTGGTGAGGATTGAACCTGCAACCTTCCCTTAGAAACTCAGGGAACCAACGCCTATAACCGTTACGCCATGTGTCCAGCTGGACAATTCAGATTACTTTAGCTAGAATTACTACTATTATGTACGATTTTTTTTACTTATGCTCATATTCAGATTTTTTTTATCTAGCTTTCTTGATTATCGGTTCCCATATTGTATTAAACTCTATACTTGGTCTACACAGCGGGTCATTGTCGCCCAACATATGTGCTGATTCCTTGAGGCGTCTAATCCTCCAATATTCCGCCCGATCAATTATTTCAACTTTGTCCCATAAGGGCCGATGATTTCCATTTTCCTTCCATATATGGTCCGCCATACCCGACTTTTCAATCTCCCCTCGTACTATTGCTTTTCGACCCCCGTGGTTTCAATAAAGGACGTAGTTCGAAGTTCCGTGAAGGTTTCCGAGTTCGACAAATACCTGAAGAAGGCCGGAGGACATATCGGCCGAAACGTTGTGGAAATAACAATAAAGATGAAGATAATAGTCCGAAAAACCTTAATGATAAAAATTAAAATGAACGCTTTTAATAATGAAATAGATAATACATTAAAATAATCAAGCAATGATTGTATGAAAACTTCAACAATTGAAAATTAATACAATGAATTAGAGAATAGCTAACCTCAAATAGAAAACGCATATTACATAGAAAATAAGATTAAGATCTACGAAATGAAATAAACTATCATTAGAAAACTCGCCATGGTGACCAATATTGATATTAAAGACAGACGACCTCTAAAGAAAACTAGAAAAAACATTCTAATGCAGATAAAGTTGATAAACTATACCAAAGAAGATCTTCTAGAAGACTTTAAACGAAATCTTACGTTTTTAAATGAAATATCATATGCAAATTCTTCAGTCATAAGCCAAGTAGCAATAACATATAAACAAAATACTTGTAAGCAAATAAAATGGAAATTAAGAAAAGAAAATAGAAAAATACTGAACAGAAATATGCATTTTTAACGAAATTGTTTAGGGCGTCAAATTGAAAACCAGGAAAGCAAGAAAAATCACAGAATATATAAAATAACAACAATTGATAAGATCCAGATAATAAAAGAAAACCAAAATAAAAAAAAAACAATCCAACAAAAGTCTCAGTGTGTCTGAGGATATGAAAAAGGAACAAAATTATTTCGACACCTCAAAATATTTCAAAATGACTCTGTAACTTCTCACGAGAAATTGTTAAAGAGACAATAAATGTAAAGGAAAGCAACATAATTGAAGAATTGAAATCAGTTTGGAATAATATTTGGAGCTGTTAGAAATCAACAATAAAAAGCACGATGGATGGAAAATATAAAAGTGACTTATAAAAATAATGAACCATAAATGTAGGAAGAGTTTACAAAAGAAGAATTTATAAATACATTCAAATGAAAGCAAAAAGGAAGTGACTAGAATAGATGAAATAAATGGTTTGATCCACTACCGATCCTCCATACATCCACAAATGACGAAGTTAAATAACCGGAAAAAATGCCTGATTTGCTAATAGGAGTAAGATACTAAGATACAAAGGAAACAACAAATGGAAAGAAAAATTACCGATCAGTTACATGACTTCTCACAATATATAACATTGATTCTAAAGGAGAGAATAGTCTGATTCGTAAAATATAAGGATATCTTCCCTTTAGAACAAAAAGGGATGCAAAAAATATGGCATCAAAGATCAGCTCCTCATAAAAGAGATGGTCATAGATAAATATCGATCCAAATAGAAAAATCAAAATATGGCTTCGATTAATACAAAATGCTTTTTATATCTTGGTTCCTCAAATGGGTTCTAACAGTTTTAGATTTTAAAGGATTCTCTCGTTATAATAACATTTCTAAAATAAGATATCAAGACATTGTCTATAAGCCTCAGATTAATACATGAATAAAAGCAGGCACAAAACTAATGAACTGAACATCATCAATAGATTCTTCCCAAAAGATTCACTTTCTCCTCTTCTTTCTATGTATAACTATTATATCTTTTTTTAGAAAACCTTAAAACACAGAGTTTTGATATAAAAAACAATACTACTTCAAAAAGTAAAATGAAAGAAAATAAACCCTTTTTTTCTCTATTGACGATTCGAAGTTATAAAAATATTGACTATTTAGAGGGTCTACAAAACACTGTGAAAAGATTTAGCGACAAAATAGGGATGCAATTTGGTCAGGAAAAATGTACGAAAATCACATTTACGAAAGGTTGGCTTGTAAAGTAAAAAATGCTCTGAGATAAAAACACTGAAATGACTGTAAGAACACAATAAAACCGATAAATATATAGGAATTAATGAAGCGAATTGTATCATTCATACTACTTATAAAGAAAAAAAAGAATTCTATTGGTGAATAAGATTCATATCAAGAGGAGAATTGAATGCAAAAAATAAAATTATAGCAATTGACCCCCTTTCAATACCAAAATTGACACAGAGTTTAAACACCAACTAGAACTAATAATAGAAGCAAAAGAAGCGACTATTATCAGGGACTTTGCTGTCCAACTGACGGAAAAATAAAAAGCAGTAGATTCACTGTAGCTGTTAAGGACTATAAAAGAAAAACATATTTCATTGATTTGTGAGTGCCAACAGATAATAAAATATCACTCAAAGAATAGGAGTAAATACAAAGACTCAGAAATAGATTTTTTTTTTAAATGTAGCACCTTAAAACTATCACCATATCATTGATAGTGCGAGTCCTGACAAGGATCAAGAAAGAGACAGATAAACCCATCAATTAGATACTTGGTTTATATGAAATACACAAAAATGCACCTTATAAAACAGCCCATCTTCTTAAAAGAAGTCTATCAATGGGACTAAAAAAATTAGACCTAAAAGAGGCAACAAAAATTTAAATACATAGAATCTATATATTTAAAATATTGTATCAACTTGGGTCTTGGATTTAAAACTCGGTGAAGAATGAAGGAAACAGACAGAAGATCTGAAAATTATTATTATTAGTAATAATAATAATAATAATAAAACCTACAAATACTTGGGTATCTTGGAGGATGACACCATCAAACAAGTGGAAATGAAAGACAAAATTCTAAAAGAATATCTAGAAAACTACTCGAGACAAAACTCTTGAACACAAAACTTATCAAAGGAATAAATACTTAGGTTATACCCCTCGTTAGATATTTGGTACCCTTTCTCAAGTGGACTAGAGATGAACTTAAACATATGGACCAAAGAACAAGAAAACTAATGACCATTCATAAGGCATTACATCCTACAGACGACGTTGACAGACTCTATGTATCAAGAAAAGAGAGAGAGGAAGAGGACTTGCAAGCATTGAAGACATCGATACAACGACTCAAAGACTACATAGAAAAACACGAAGGAGGACTTATTACAGCCATCAGGAACAATACTGACAACACGATAGACAACAGAACGATAATAATTTGGAAACAAAAATGAGAAGAAAAACAACTCTATGGGCGTTTTAAACCTAATAGCAGCAGAAAATAATGCCATCAGAACAATTCATATCAAAGCAAAATAGATACGACGCAAGAAAATAGCAAATGTGGTGAGAAAGATGAAGGCATCTATTACATAATAAGCGAATGCAGCAAATTAGCACAAAAGGTATATAAGACGAGACAAGACTGTTTGGGCAAGGTGATCCCCTGGGAGATGCGCAAGAAATTCAAATTTGACCATAGGAACAAATGGTATATGCACAATCCTAGAAAATGACACACATAAACTCCTATGGTACTTTGACATACACATAGATCACCTAATCTCGGCCAGAAGACTACACCTTATAATAATCAACAAAAAGAAGAGAATTTGCAAAATTGTCAATTTTGCTATCTCGGCTGACCATAGAATAAAACTGAAAGAATGTGAGAAGAAGGATAAGTACCTCGGCTTTGCTCGGGAATTTAAAAAGCTATGGAACATGAAAATGACTATTATACCAGTTGTGATTGGTGCTTTTGGTACAGTAACTAAAGGATTGTTAAAGGGATTGGAAGACTCGGAAATATGCGTATGGGTAGAGACCATCCGAACTGCAGCATTATTGAGAATGGACAGTATACTGATAAGAGTCCTGGAGACTTGAGGAAACTTGCTGTCACTCAAAATTCAGTGAAAGACCATCATTTAACGTTGATATGAAAAACACTAAAGGAGTAAATAATAATAATAATAATAATAATAATAATAATAATAATAATAAGAAGAAGAAGAAGAAGAAGAAGAAGAATCTGCTTTTTTTCATGCTTTTTTACCTGTTTTCTTTCTCCACAAAATACTTATCATGAACGGTAAACAAGATTTCAGTCTATTTCCGACATAATAATTTGCTCATTTAATCTCTTGTATACAAATGAAAAATGTTTAATGAAAAATTTCTGTCAGTTCATAATTAACAACTCTTTTGTCTCTCTCCTTTGATGGATTAGGTTTTATTGTTGCTCTAAAAACTTATCGAGTTTCATCTTATCTATGTCATCGCAAGAAAACAATCAATAGAATAATTAGCAAAAATAGAGAGAAATGTGAAAATATTTCTATAGGCTTAAACGAGTCAATCGATCAATTTTCCATCATCCCAATGGCCCGTTCTCTTCTTTCTATTCTTTGGGTTGGAAATTTTCCGAAGAAAAGGACTTTCAACATTGGAGATTTGGAGAGGAACTGAAACCTTTCAAACTACAGCACTTTTTAAAAGACCTGGAGAGACCAGCTTCAGTGAAAAACCAAATTTAATTTGCTTTCCTTTCTCTCCATTCTTTTCTTCAAAAAATAATTCGGCTCAATGCAGAGGTTTGCGACTATTTCGGACATAATTAGTTTTCATTCAATTATATATATACAAATGAAAAAGTGTCCCCAAGAACCAGGGAAACAGAGTGGATGAGGTAGAGGGAGAATCAAGACCATCCAGACCACTTCACTTTAAAGATCAGCTGGAATACTGAGAAGAGTCTTGGAGACCTGAAGAGACTTGCTGTCACACACACTTCAGGGAAAAAATCAACTGTTCGAACTGATACTTTGTAGTGGGTAAAAGTTCACTGTCCAAGTGAAAACAAGTAAGAAAGTAAAAGAAATTTAACCCCATTAGATTTAAGCCCTCGTAATTTATCTGATTAAAACCCTAATTAATATTAGAACGAAGAAGAGGACTTGAAAAGGTAATTTTAAGCCATCAAACATTCCAAGTTCTTAGTGGAAAATGCTGTTGTAGTCGACAGACGAACAGAGAAAAAGAAAGAAATCGATTCTCTTTTTATTCTTTTCTTTGGGTAACAAATCGCTGTTCCTCAGACAAAAAACTGAAACAAAAAACAAACAAGCAAACAAACAAACAAACAAAACGTAAACTGCCGACAAACTAAATGAATGTTAGCCAAGAAAAGTTGCATAGAGTTGCAATTTAGCGAAAACAAATCAAACATTATTTATTCTATTTTTTCCCTTGTTTTATTTAATTCTTTTGTCTGACTAATTTATTTTTCAAGAAAATAGCCGTTATTATCAAAGATTGTAAGAAAGACCAACCTGCCACTCTCAAGACGATATTTAAATTAAGAATTAAATTTAGAATGGTCGATGCTTATCTCGCTATGTTGCTTGACCTGGGAATTGGGAAGAGAAAAAATTAGCTTCCATAAAAAAAGATAAATGAAAAAAAAATGGTGATGAGTACATATGGACACTTGGACGCTATGTCATTCCAAAATCTTATGTGTCGTGGTTAAGACAGGAAATATTAGAAGATTCCATGAATTGAAAGTAGAGATTTTTAATTGAACATCCACTGTGAATACTTCTATTTAGCACGTTGCTAAAAGTTCAACAAATAATTTCGATAAAATAAGTTCTAATTCTCTCTGTTTTAACTCACCACTTTAAGAATGACTTAAATTTTGTTGACGTAAGCAATTTTCGTTAAATTTGTTTTATTTTTTCTTATTCTGCGTTTTTGTTTGTTTGATTTTTTTCATAATTAATGTAAAAAAGAACATAAACAACAAAAAATGTTTATTTCTTTTACATACAATGCTTGAATTTTGGTTGAATCTCATTTTGTTATAGATATTGAATTTTTCACACCAGAGTTAGTTGATGATCTTTCAATGGAGGCTGACGGATACCAAGTCTTCTCAAGTCTCCAGGACTCTTCTCAGTATTCTAGTCTATTTTAATACTGTAAATTTGATGGTGACGGCTCGTCTTCCGATTTCCAACTCTTCCAGGCCCCCTTACCAAACCTTCTTTGACCGTTCCAAGTAAATCAATTATAATTGGTATCACCGTCATTTTTATATTTCATAGATTCTTTAGTTCTCTGGTAAAATACAAGTACTTATCTCTCTTTTCGTTTTCTTTGATTTATTATAATTCTTTTCAGCTCTCCGGGAATCTTCAAAGTATTCTCACCAATTTCGAGCAGTAGTCTGATCATTCACAAACCTTCCTGGAATATATTATTCCCACTATTTCTTTTTCAGCCTTTCGGGATTGTTCCAAATCATCCAAATATAATGTGTATTTCTGTCACTTTAATATTCTATAAATTCTTTAAACTCTCTCGAAAATTCCTAATATTTATCTAACGTTTCCAATACCCTTAGTTTAATTTTTTGTTCAGTGAAATCTGCAAGTTGAAAAGACTTTTTATTCTATTATCTAAAACGAGATATGGTCTTCTGGTTTGGGGGATATATTTATATATCAAAATCACAGAGAATTATTTGCGTTTCATTCTCTATAACAACTTTTTGTGAATGGATATATATTTTGTCAGTATGATCAATTGATAGGTTTTGCACAATTCCTTCTGCATACCCTCTCCAGGTATAAGCTTATCATGATGTAGACTATTCCTCTCTCTCTCTCTCTCTCTCTCCACATAGCCTACACTTGAAATTCTCTTGCATCGAATCTATTTTGGCTTTTACATACTTATTGATAGAAATTCACTTTCTCTTGAAATTTCCACTGCGTTCTCCTGTCCAGGTAATCTCGGGCGCAGTTTTCGTCGTTTGTAATCTGAAATATCCCTATTTCTGTTTTCTTAATTTAGTAATTCCTATTTATCCTTGTGTTATTTCTGTCCTTCAATACTAGGTTGAATGAAATGTTTTGCAGAGAAGTCTCCGTGAGGTAATGACTAAAGAACTGATCTGCAACCTTGAATTAACTCTGTTTATCCCTCAACTTTGAGTAAAATCATATCACTGTTGTTCTTCTACAAGCAGGGGTTTGGTATCAAATAACTCACGAAGGTTAATATGCCATTAAACAAAGAAATCAAACATCACATCGGGGTAGTTGGTGCGATGACAGGTTGTTCTTTCATTTAATGCGTGATTTTAATGCCATACTGATGAACGTATACTGCAGATTAATTCGGAAATTACTTTCGAACAAAAAGATTTGCTTTGCGAAATTTAATTTAAAAAAAACCGCTTTGGTTGCAAAAACCTAGATAATCAGGTATGATCTTGAATTTTGAGGTCATTCTTTAAGTCATAAAGGCGAATCTAATGAGTTGCAGATGGAGAATCTCAGGTGAGATTGTCATCCCACAATGCTGTATGGTTTGTGACCTTTAAGACCTATTCAAAAGCATCCAGAGCTTCCAAATTATGCCTCACATTACCAAAATAATGCAAAACTTTTGACTCATTCTAGTAAATATCTCTTTGATATTGTTTCTGTGTGCTCAGATTCCTTGAGTTGCTGCATTCACCCAGTTTTCAACATCTTCTTCCACTTTTTTCTTCTTCTTCTTCTTCTTCTTCTTCTTCTTCTTCTTCTTCTTCTTCTTCTTATTATTATTATTATTATTATTATTATTATTATTATTATTATTGTCAAATTTCAATTTCTTGCACAACTCCCAGAGGATCATCTTGCCCACCCAGTTGTGTCTAGTCTTAAATTCTTCTGGTGCTAATTTGCTGCATTCGCTTATTATGTGACTGATCATTTCGTTTCTATCACCACATAACCAACGTTCGCTGTTTTGTTGTGTCTTATCTATTTTTGCTTTGTATGATTGGTCTTTATGGCGTTTTTTTTGTACTGTTATTAGGAAAGATTCAGTTTCTCTCTTACAGTTCCCTTTCTTTGCCACCTCCATGTTTTCTCGTTTGAGATGTTGCTTCTTAGTTGCTTAAACTGTCAGTGAGTTGTTTTCCTTTCCATTTTTGTTTTCTGGTTATTTTGGTTTTTATCTTTCAGTTGTTCTTTTTGTTGTCAGTATCGTTTTTGGTGGCTGTAATCAGTCTTTCTCTGCAGTTCTATATGTAGTCGTTATATCGATGCGTCAACGTGGTCTTCAATGCTGGCATGTCCTCATCCTCCTTTTCTTAAAACATATAATCTGTCAACGTCATCTCTGAGGTGTAATGCTTTATGCAGGGTCATTAGTTTTCTTGTTCTCTGGTCTATTTGTTTATCTTCTTTTCTGGTCAACTTCAGTAATGGTCCCGAATATCTTACGAGGGGAACAGCCAAAGTATTTATTCCTTTGATAAGGTTTCTGCTGTATAGTTTTTGCTCGTGTAGCTTTCTGGTTCTCCTGAGATATTCTTTCTTAATTTTTTCTTTCATCTCCACTCGTTTGATGGTTTCAGCTTCCAAAATGCCCAAGTATTTGTATGTTTCCTTTTTTCCGAACGTTCTAATCTTGTCTTGATTTAGCAGTTCCATTCCGTCCGTCTGGTGTCGTTTGCCGTTTTTCATTACTAGCATGGCGCATTTTTCTATGCCAAATTCCATCCCTTTTTCCTGACTGTATATTCTCACTGCGTGTATTAGAGTTTCCATTTCTTTTTAATTTTTTGCAAACAGTTTGATGTCGTCCATGTACATTTATTGACTGATCTTTTCCCACGACTTACTAAGTTTGTATCCGGTTTATTATTATTATTATTATTCATTAGAGTTTTTCACATCGGCGTAAGCTGATGGTCTTTCACTAGAGATTGAGTGACAGCAAGTCTCCTCAAGTCTCCGGGACTCTTCTCAGTATTCTGGCCTTTTTCAATAATCCTGTTGTTTGGATGGTCTCCTCTCGGCCGCCAACTTTCAAATCTTCCAGGCCCTTTAATACCCTTTAGTTACCGTGCACCACAAACAATTGGTATAATTGTCACCTTCATATTGCATAGTTTGTTTTTTTTTTCAATTCTCTTGCAAGTTCGAGGTACTTATCTCTCTTTTCACATTCTTTCGGCTTTATTCAGTGGTCAGCCGGGACAGCAAAGTCGACAATTTTGCAGATTTTCTTTTTTTTTGTTGTTTATTATTTCTTTTTTTGTTGATTATTTTTCTTATTATTATTATTCTTATTATTATTAATTTATTCCTTTTTGAGATTTTCACATCAGCATCAATTTTCGTCGAGTCTCCAAGACTCTTCTCAGTATTCTAGCCGATCTTAACAGTACTGACGTTTATATAAAGTAAAGTTAGCGACCATAGTCGAGGGTGACCCGAAGGCTCCCTTTTCGATAGCTACTCCACCAAGGTGTAGGGGAGGGCGCTACTCCATTCCCTGGATTGCTCCACTTTACCCTTGAACCGTACCTTATAATGCTGAGTGTTAAGCAAGGTGGTATCAAGTTCCATTTTTAAAGTCTTTGGTATGACTCGACCTGGGATTGAACCCATTATTATTTGTATTAGTATTTTTATTTTTGATTTCTTACAGTCCTTGAGCAGGTCTTTACTCAAAGCCAAGGTTAAGGGAAGGTAGTGATTGTATGTATTTTATGCACTTACGGTTTTGCAATCTCTTTAAGTGGTGATATTTTTCATTTACTTTCATCGTACTCTCATAAGGAGATGAGCAGTACCAGAGAGTGCTCTTTGTAGATTTAAAATTAGTTGCAACTGCTGGATACCTTGTTAATGTTTTTTTATGTCTCTTTTTTTACCCTAGTCTGGGACTCTCACTATTACTGACACGGTGGTAGTTTTAAGGTGCCATACTTTTTAAATTTTATTTCCAGGGGTTAATATTTTTTAATATATTCTCTGTTGTCAGACATATCAATTAGAAACTACGTTTTTCTTTGTAGAGCCCTTCACCATTATATCTAATTTATTGTTCTTATTTTTCTATCAGTTTGGTTGCAAACTATTATCATTATCAATCTAAGAAGTTTCTTTTTGATATTTTTTCAAAGACGAGTTGTCCAGAGAAACACCTGCGGAGGCGTCCTCGTGGTGTAATGGTTAAAGAGCTGGATTGCGGAATCGTAGTAAGCAAATTCGATCTCCAGTCGCGCTATTATGTTCACTTTCTGACAAATACCCTTGGGAAAGGCATGAACCCTCTTATCCTCCCAGCTATGGGTTAAATAGCATCACTGCTGTTCTTCTCGGCCGAGCCGATGGCTTTGGCATTAAATAACCCACGAAGGCTTATATGCCATTAAACAAAGAAACCAAACCAAACCAAAAACACCTGTCCATAAATTCTGATATAACCTGATCGTTGTTTAATTCTTAATTGGCGAGTTTGTATATTTGTTTCATTTAGGACGTTTCACTCACATAACACAACATCTAAATGCATTTAAGTTTTATTCAACATCATTCTTCATGAATAAATATCTCTAAATTTGGACATACAGAATTATATTCTTCATTGTTAGATGACAAAAACATTCAGGTTACATTGAATATGTGCAGATGAGTATAAATTGGATTTACAGATAGCATTCCCATTTAAAGACAGAACTTAACACTTATGAATATTTTTAATTGATTTATTAGTTCTCCATTTCGGCTGACACATATCTCAAAATATAGGATCAACCAAATAATACTGTTTTCTAATCGTCCCTCAGATGTTAAATAGCTTTTTATATGTACTTTTTAATGGTTTTACTAATGCTACAAAAGTTACCGAGAACTCAAGAAATGATCAGGGTTTTCAAGTTCTATATGCCTCATCATATTTACCCAACCCCTCCGCTCGGGCAGGATATGACACAAGGTCAATTTTTTTTTTTTAAGCGGAGTTTAACAGGTTTGAATTCAGAGTTTTCCTTCTCCTAGACTAGTTGCTTCACCAAGGCTGAAGAACCTAGTCTGTCCTTCTAGTTACCCATAGCTGGAGGGAGAATAATTGGATTCATACCTTTCCCAAGGGTATTAGTGCTATGTGAAATGCAATCAGTCCAGGATTTGAACTCGTGTCGCCGTGTCCATTTCCTACGACGATAACCATTACACCACGGGCACCTCCATTTACACCACGGGCACCTCCCTCTATATGCCTCATCATCATCATCATCATCATCATCATCCTCATCACCAAAGTGTGTCAAAATCAAATATTTTCTTTTGCTATTTGTCTTTATCGTTCATCGCTCTTGTTAAGTTCTCTCGATAGCATCCGGTGTTAGCACAGAGCTGATTGATGTAATTTTTTGCTGATCGGCCAACACTGGTGAGTCCATGTGTAGAAACCTATCAACAGTGCCCTGCATGTCTTATTCGTCTTAATCGGGTGTTTTGTGTGATGGGAGGAAAGTGGCCATACAACTGCTGTATTGTAGGATTTTGGTTATTGGATTTGTTCAAAATAGCATGCAGCATCTTTGTGTATTTCCAATCTGCTTTTTCTCCAAACGTTCCTTTAGAGTCCAAATGGTGCAACCATATAGTAGAACTGACACGGCTACAGCTCGGAAGAATTCCCATTTTATTTTGTTCAAGAGATCAGATTTTCTTATATTCGTTAACTTATCCATAACATACCACGTATTTATAATGCTTGTACTGACATCTCTTTTTGTAGATGAGATATTGCTACCAAGGTATATGAACTTTTAGTAGATGAGATATTGCTACCAAGGTATATGAACTTGGAGGTGCCCGTGGTGTAGTCGTTATCGTCGAAGGAAAATGAACACGGCGACTCGAGTTCAAATCCTGGACTTGACTGATTGCATTTAACATAGCACTAATACCCTTGGGAAAGGTATGAATCCAATTATTCTCCCTCCAGCTATGGGTAAATAGTAGGACAGACTCGGTTCTTCAGCCTTGGTGAGGCAACTAGTCTAGGAGAAGGAAAACTCTGAATTCAAACCTGTTAAACTCCGCTTAAAAATTGACCTTGTGTCATATCCTGCCCGAGCGGAGGGGTTGGGTAAATAGTACCAAGGTATATGAACTTGTTTTCTAATTTCAGTGGCTTTCCACTTAATGAGTTGAGATGTTTTTATTGAAAAACATGAACTATTTTATCTGGGTTCAAGTAGAGACGAATGCTACCTGCTGTCTTCCTCCAGGCTATACAAATAGGCTACCTTGTGGTGTAATGGCCAACGTTCTGGACTGCAACATCGAAATAAACGAGTTCGATCTTTAATCCCGCTATTGCACTCTCTTTCGGACCAATACCTTTGAAAAATGTAGAAACTCTTACTCCCCCAGCACCTATGAACAAAATAATAACCCAACTGTTCTTCTACAAGGATATCTTTGGCATTAAATAACGTACGAAGGTTGATTGGCCATTAAATAAATCGTCAAACCGAAGCAGACAATAGAGCAGAGTTTCTGTATGACAGGTTTATGAGGCGCAACATCATCTGTGTATTGTGTACCAGTAATAGTTCCTGCTGGATATCGTCTTCTTGCCTTTTTAAAAAAAAACATTTTATTTCTTTTGATCTTATCGCCCATAAATAAGTATACCTCAAACAATTTCTTACAATAAAACTTTAATTTTCTTCTTGTTGCTTTAGTGTAACTACGAGGAAGATGATGAACCCAAATACGTCAAACATTTCTAATTAGTTGCTTTTCATATTTTATAAATAAAACCTAGGATACCTACAACTACTGGGGTTTTCATGGTTTATGTACACTAACAACCATAAATAAATTCGATTGATACGTAAATCAGTAACATCGAGCGGTGAATTGAGTACGGAAACGGCTAGGGTATAATGACGGTGGAATTGCTCTATCACACGTTTCGGTGATTGCTTGCTTTGTAGGGTAGGAGACGCAAATTACTCTAGATCAGCTGAAGCTATGTTGATCGCTATGGTGATGGTTGTAGTGGTAAAGGCTGATCATCGTACTGGACGAGGAGAAAAAAAATACGATTACAACCATTTTAAACATTGGGGCTTTCGTTTTTTCTCTTCGCCTCAATCCCGTAAAGGGATTCATTTGGACCAAAAGAATTTGAAAATGTTATACTTATATAGACAATCCAAATAAGATAAGATTTCCTTCATGTGTTTCTTTTTTAGCAAACCGTTATTATTAAGTTCCAAAATACCAACACAAAAACTAGCTATCACAAGCATGTGACACATTCTGTCTAAATAAATAAGACCGATACGGAATTTTAGCTAATTGAAAATACAATTTTGGAACATTAGTGTTCAGAAAAAAATAATCAAGTAGATGTTTATCGGGAATGAGATAACAGTTTTCAGAGGAGTGCTAATTATCGAGAAATGATGGCTGACCGTCGTAGTGGTCTTGAGAGAAGCTATACAGTCTTTCGTGTGATCGTTTGGCGGTCGGAGAGGAAAAAACGAAAGCTATAAACATTTTGAACGTCGGAGCTTTCGTTGTTTTCTTTACGTATATTGAAAATATTGCGAGGTGCGACCATTTATCGCGACTGTAGTTTGTTGAAGGCAGTTGCTTCATTTCTTTTCTTTATGGTGCGAAATCCTGTGAATTATTTTGTATTCCCTTCGAGCAGGCTGCCAGCTTCCGTGTCTTTTCACATCCCTCGCCACTCAACTGTTACCTATGTAGGATCCCAGGAAGCGTCTGCCGAAAAAAATACGTTCGGCTAAATCATGCGTGTTTATTGGCTCTTGAGCTGGTTGTTTGAGCAGAGGGACTTCGTTCATCCCGACTGAAGTACTGAAACGAGAGAGAGAGAAAGAGAGAGCCAAACTTTTAACTCCTCGTATTATTCTATAGATTAATATTTTCAATTTGGCTTCGCTTTCTCTGTTCAATGGCACATCAGTCTTCGTGGATATTTAATGCCATAAGCCAACCATGTAGAAGAACAGCAGTGATACTATTAAACTCATAATTTGGCTTGGGATAAGGAAGTTTAATATTTTTCCCAAGAGTATCAGACTGAAAGTAAATGTATACTCGTCACCGTAGTTCGAACTCACTTACTTTGATGCCGCAGTCCTGCACTTTAGTCATAGCGCCAGGGGAACTCCACACTTTTCAATGCTGAATAACTTTAAAAAAGTATTTTTTGTACATCCCTAAAAGCAATCAATGAACCACAATATTTTCATATCAGTTTTAACTGCTTGTTTACCACTGAAGGATCAGTGACACCAAATATCTTCAAGTCTCTTTAAATTATTACAGTTGATTTTGACAGTGCTCGAGTTTGGATGGTCTCAATTCTTTCTTTGATCTTCACGTACTCCTCCCTATATTCCAGTCCTATTGTAACATAGGACCAACGTGTTGTGCTTTAAAGAAAGAAGTCCACAGAAAAAGAAATACTCCAACTCGAAGGCAAGGGAAGAGAATATAGCAGTCGTTTATTATTCACTCAACTATGATCATTGCCACTCGAAAAGATCATTTTAGTTACGTTCTTCTTCCTTCCTCTTGGTGGTGTCAGCGGTATGGGTAAGAGATGACTGTTGACACACGCCTGACAGATAGGTCGTAGCAGACTGGGTCAGGACGGGTCGGGGCCTCGGAACCTTTAACGCACCCGTTTTGACAACTGCCTTCAACTCTTCAAAAATCTCCTGACTTGTTTTCTTATATAGAGATTTTGGGAAACAAATCGAAGATCCCCGAATGTTCGATGTCACCTGTGAAACTGTCGTGAAACACGTGATAGTTCATATGTGATTATTTTAAAATAACGTCTAACTTTGCAGGTCATTCTGTCCGCACGCGCTAGTCTCGTGACACCTTCACTGATTGACGACAACGCTCGTCCGTAATATCGCACTATCGACACCGTTCCAAGGACACTGACTACTATTGTTATCAACGTCACACTCATATTCCACAGCATTTTCAGCTTTCTGGTAAGAGCCAAGTATTTTTTTACATTTTGCTTGTTTTTATATTAATTCTATGATCCAGCGGAACAGCAAAATATTTTATGTGAAAAATCTTTTTATCTTGTTAATTAATTTTATCATTAGGTGATCCGTTTGTACCTCTTGCATAATTTCCAGTTGATTGCCTTTCCTACCCAATCCTGCAAATTTATTTCTTTCATTTACCTACTCTTACTATGTTATGGTGTGTCATCAATTTTTCCCCTGAAATAATTAATCTTTAAAGCATAATTTGGTGCTGCTCTTAAAAAAGATTCAGTTTCTCTTTTGAGGTTGACCCTTTTTATCCATCTTTAGGTTATTTCGTTTGCAATTTACTTAGTTTGTCGCTTGAAATGTTCATACAGTGTTTTTTGGCAATTTTTATTTTCTATATTCTTTATTATTATTGTTTGTTTTTTTTCGTTTGTTTTTAAGTTATTTCTGTTGATATTGTTATTACTGGCTGCTGGAATCAGTTTCTTTTTTGTTCTGTTTAGCCTAGTAAACGAGTGCTGGAATTGCTGCATCTAATCAATTCACCATGCTAGCGAGTTCTCTTCCTCCTCGGTTTTTTTAACATAGATTATACCTATGTCATCCCCACGATGTAAGACTTTGTGCATCAACATCAATGTTAATCTAAGGTCTCATGCCCATTTAAAGATGGACCCAGAGTATCTTACATTAGGGCCTATCAAGATATTATTATCATTATTTACTCCTTTAGAGTTTTTCACATCAGAGTTAGCTGATGGTTTTTCACTGGAGTTTGAGTGACAGCAAGTCTCCCCAAATCCCTAGGACTCGTCTCAGGATTCTGGCCGTTCGTAGAAATGCTGTCGTTTAGATAGTCTCTACCCGTCCGCCAATTTCCATGTCTTCCAGGCCCTTTAATAATCCTTTAGTTAGTGTGCCTAGCGTACCAATCACAATTGGTACAATCGTTACTTTCATGTTCCATAGCTTTTTCAATTCTCTAGCAAGGTCGAGGTACTTATCCTTCTTTTCACTTTCATGCAGATTTATTCTGTGGTTCGCCGGGACAGCAAAGTTGACAGTTTTACAAATTCTCTTTTTTTGTTGTTGATTATTATGAGGTCTGGTCTTCTGGCCGGGATTAGGTGATCCGTTTGTATGTTAAAGTCCCATAGGAGTTTATGCGTGTCATTTTCTAGGACAGGTGCTGGGTATTATTATTACTTTTTACCTGTACCTGTCATTTGAGTTGATATAACGTGAATGCAAAGATAAAGATTATGAAAAAATTACGCTGCTGTTAGTGTAATTCTGGAAGCGGATTGAAGTTAAATAATATTTAACGGTATTAACCAATTTTTAAGACAAATATTTGATCTGCACTCAGTGTAATATAACCGCCGGCTGCCATCACCAGGGAAGGGAATCCCCATAGTGCAGTGGTTAACGTGCTGGACTGTGACATCATAGTAAGTGACTTATAGCTGGGTGGAATAAGGAGCATGAAGCCCCTTATTCCACCCATCTCTAAGTTAAATAGTACCACTTTTGTACTTTTGCAAGGATAACTTGGCATTAAATAACCCACGAAATTTGATATACCATTAAACAAAGAAACCAAACCAAACCATTCCAACTCAACCCAGCACCAGTGAACGTGAAATCCACCAGTGTGACGGATAACAGATGGTTTGTCAGATGAATATTCATTGTGGGTGTGAGTGGCGGTCAAACGTAAGACTTGCGGACTGTCGAAATGAGCCATTCAGTTGGTTAACGGGGGCGCAACAAGTAACACTCTAAATTATAGAATAACCAACCCCTACCCACTTTCAAAGAATATATTTTTTACTGATCAACTTGAAAATGCCACTTAACGTTTTTCTGTTTTTGAGACTGGTCCAGAGGGAAGTTTTGACATTGATAATAAAATGAGTGTCGTTTATCTATGTCCACATGTCTAAATTTTCCTTTCCTTATTTTGTCGCCGTCTTTTCATTTTGCCTTGCTCCTTTTTTGAAACATCGCAACACTGCATCAATCTTCTTGGAAAATATACAATACTCACATAATAGACCTACTATAATAAGTGTAAACAAATTTTAACACAAGGCCAATTTATAACTGCAATTTGTGAGAAGACATTCTCAATCTTTTTTTATCGACTAAATCGAGATGTACAAAGAATAAAACACCTTGTCGATGAGAATACGCTGTCTCCATTTTCTGAGGATGGAGTAAGACCCCATTACTACTAAAAGATGTGTGCTTGGTATCACACGTGAATGTATCTGATGGTGAGGCTCCACTTCTAGAGATCTGAAGAGTGTGAAGTATCCTATCATTGATATTTCTTTCAGATCCACTTAGACCCGGAGTGATCGAACTTGTAATCATCCCATCAATACCTCAACTAGATCTGCTGAAAAATCACTCGTATTTGATGGGAGTGTGTGCAAAAAAACCTCTTAAGAAACAACTATGAAAAAGGTATATATACGTATACAATGAATACGATTCCCTCAGCATTAAGAATGAAATAACCCTACACATGTTGAATAGTCGTTAAAATCAATGAATCAACCATTGATAACGTATAACCGTTGAAAGAAATTTGTTTAAGAAACAACAACGCAAAAATGTTGGTGTATCCCCGTGGCGTAGTGGTTATCGTACTAGACCGCTAAATAATAGTTAATGGTGATAAGAATATCAATATACGAGGTGTCTTCAATAAGTTTCCATACTTTTTTGTACAGGCATTTAAAATTGGAAATTCGGTATCTTATTGCTATACATCTTATGAGATGACCGACGAAATTTTATGATTTCAGCTTTCAAAGAACACCTACTGCAGCAATTAGAATACACCCTACTAAAGCCTGATTGTTACAGCTGGTGAATTTCAAAAATGCAATCTGGAAGTGAGGACACTTTAGAGGAACGATATGCAATAAAATTCTGTTTTAAACTTGGAAAAAATGCCTCAGAAACGTATAGAATGCTTCAGACTGCTTTCGGACCATCTTGCATGAGTCGAGCATCAGTTTTTGAGTCGCATAAGAGATTCAAGGAAAGCAGGGAGTCTGTGAGGGATGATGAGAGGTGTGGGAGGAGTAAGGAAGTCAGAACACCAGAGTTGATTGGCCAAATAAAGAATTTCATGAATAAGGACCGTGGTGTGTCTATAGAGACAATAAGTGCACAGTCAGTGTGAGAACTGTACACACAATCATTCGCTAGGAACTGAAGATACGGAAGATTTGTGTGAAGTTTGTCCCAAGGGTGCTCAGAGAATCAGAAAAAAAGACGTTGTCATGACAGCAGGGAGATGGTTGAGCTGATGAATCCAGATCCCGCAGTTCTTGATGCTCTGGTGACCAGCGATGAAAGCTGGATCTACTGCTATGACCCAGAGACCAAGAGACAGAGTTCCCAGAGGAAGCATGCTGTCTCTCCCAGACCCAAGAAGGCAAGAAAGAGCAAATCCACACACAAACTTTTGATGATCCCATTTTTAACTGCACTGGCATTATCTACATGCACTGGGTTCCCACTGGACAGACAGTCAACAAGGAATACTATGTTGAGGTTTTAAGGGAGTTCAGGAAGATATTCCTTGGGAAGAGGCCAGCACTCTTCAAATTGGGTCAGTGGCATTTCCACCAGGACCATGCACCAGTCCACAACTCCATCCTTGTCACAGATTATTTGGCCAAGATGGGCATCAAGACAGTTCCTCAGCCTCCTTATAGTCTAGACCTTGCTCCCAGTGACTTTTGGTTATTCCCTAAGCTCAAGGAAAACTTTAGAGGCTGTCGTTATGAGACAATTGAGGAGATGAAAGAGGCTGTGGAGAAGGTCATTGACACGCTGACACAAGAGGACTTCCATGGGGCCTTCCAGAAGTTGTTGGAACGGTAAAACCAGTGCATTGCAACTGGAGGAGATTACTTCGAAGGGGGATAGAGTTTCATGTGTGTACTATCAATAAAAGTGCCAATATGAAAAAAGTCTGGAAACTTATTGAAGACACCTCATATATACGTCGGATGTACACGATCCCTAATCTTTCTCCATAAAATAACCCTCGACGTGTTAACATGCCATTCAAATCAATCACTCACTCATAAAAATTGAAATTGGCATAACCTCGAAAGGAGAAATTGCTACCAATGGTTTGAGAGATATGTTCGCTTTCCAATGGTTTACTTAAACAGCATTTTTTTTACATTTTTTCAAACAAATAAATAAATAAATAAATAATGTTTTAGCCAAATGATATCCCACAAGTAATTTCCGTTTTCATATTGTGCAGTTTTTAGCTGACTTTGACGCAAATCTGTGAATGAAAGCAGGAAATTATTTTTAGAAGAATTGAGAAATTCAAAAAAAAAAAAAATACAAAAAATCTTCTCGACTAATTCTTGAACACGATATTTGATTTCGAAGATTTGCAGTTGTTAAAGAAAATACTAAAGGGTATCTCCTATAACAAAATGGTTTGTAAACCAGACTAGTAAACTCTTTTTGTGAATTTGTGACTCACTGGGTGTCCGATACATTCGACTTTGTGTCACAACGAAGCAAAAAATAGACTAAGACGACACATGATATTGTTATGTTCCCATTATAACAGTGGTCCATAATTATTCTGATGCTTCAATTTATGATAGAATAAAGAATTCTAATTATTATTCCATTGATGTTTGCAAAACATTCAGCCTATTCTTTGAACCAATTCAAAGATAAAAGAGTAACTGGATTTTATTCATTTTGTATCAATGCGATTCTATTTTCTAGGAGTTTCTTATTATTATTAATCTATACACATTTTGATCTGCTGTACTCATTTTAGTTTCTATCGACATAACAGTTCGGTCGCTTTAGTCTTTAGCCTTCTTCAGGTGCCTTTTATTCCGCAGCAACGAAAAGGTAGTGGATATAATATCAATGCCTCATCTCAGAAATGTTGACAGATAAGTTCCTTGTTGTTCATGATAATGTCACTTAAGAGAAATTCTAATATGAAAGAGACAGTCTTCTTTGTTGTAAAAAATATTGATGGAGGATAAAATGGCAATGCTAATTTTGAGCTGTGTGTAATACGTGCAAACGTGAAAATGGTACACATTCTGATATTATCTTTTTTTTGTCTTTAGCTATTTTATAAAAAAGAAATTCCCAATTACTTTGCCAAGTTCTAAGTGTAATACAGCCGGTTTGAATTCTAAGTCATGTGTGCCAGACAAAGTAAATCTTAGTAAATAATAAGTAAATCAATCATGAATTTGGCCAATACATAAATTAGTAACTAATTAAAAACTACAGTTACTATAGACAACCCAAAGCTTTTGTGTGAGACTAAGCATAGATAATAGCAACAACCCTTTATTGACTATCATCCATTTTTATATCTTGACGTAAATTGTAGCGGTTAAATCGACCTTTTAAGTTCGCTAAAAATAGAAGCCGACATAGCTGGGCTAAAATTCAAATCATTACCACGGAGTGGTAAAATAGTGGATTTTATCCCTGTCGTAAATGTCGACCCTAATTCTGTTGATTTTTTATAGTTTCAAAAGGCCGACTTATACGCTGCAATTTACGGTAATTATCAGTATCGTATCAAGGTGATCTAAGCGGTTCAGGTCAGCTTTAACTTATTCTTATAATTTCATTTCTTCTCTTTATCATTTAAATTTTTAGTATCTTTCAGGCAGAGGAATTTTTAAAACACTGTATTTATTAATTTTGTAGATTTCTTTCATCCGAGCTAACTTCACCGTTTCTTTCGATATCTTTTCGAAAGTTCAAAAATCAGTCTCTCCTCAAAATCTGATAGATTTTAATGGTATGTCAACACTTCTACGTTTTTTAGGCCAGTGGGTTAGGGAATGATTATTTATTGTACGCCAATATTTACGTCTTGAGGTACAATTATGATAGGAGTGCAAAATAACACTCTTATACTGTTATCATATTTACCCAACCCCTCCGCTCGGGCAGGATATAAAACCAGGTCAATTTTTTTTAAGCGGAGTTTAACAGGTTTGAATTCAGAGTTTTCCTTCTCCTAGACTAGTTGCCTCACCAAGGCTGAAGAAACCAGTCTTTCCTACTATTTACCCATAGCTGAAGGGAGAATAATTGGATTCATACCTTTCCCAAGGGTATTAGTGCTATGTGAAATGCAACCGGTCTCGTCCAGGATTTGAACTCGTGTCCATTTCCTTCGACGATAACCATTACACCACGGGCACCTCCTACTGTTATTTTGCACACATATCGTAATTGTAGCATTTGTATTAAAATCATCTAAGATATTCAGGTTAATGGGTCAAGGTCAAATTTAAGTCATTCTTATAATTTTTTTTTGTTTTCGTTTTTTTTCTGTTTATCATTTAATTTTTAGTGCCTTTTTGAGACGAAATATCTTTTGTTGCATTTTTTTTGTAAAATTTTGATTGAGAAGAAATTTATTTTTTATCAAAAAAAAAAAAAAAAGAAAAGAAACAGGTACAGCTGTATTTATTTGTCGGAGGTACAGTATATCATTCAATTCTACACGAGGCAGCTGCTTCCAAAAAGTTTACAGATATTCAAGAACTACAATTCGAGACATTTACGAAAATCTTTTAAAAGAAAAACAAAAGAAAAAAAAAGGAAGGATTAATCCCGGCAATATTCATTCAAGTTCGAACGATTGCAAACGTATCAGATATAAAATTTCCAGTTTTTATTTTAATGAATATTTTCTCATAAAAAATAAGAAGACTTTTTAACAAAACGAAATGTTATGTTATTTTTAGATCTTTTTTTTTCTTCACCTTACTTATATACATGTACATACGCTGTAATCACGTTGTTTTCAACGTTAATTCTCGTAACGCTAATACAGCTAATTTATCCCCCTCCGCCTCATCATCAGAGCATGCCGACAGCACGGATTTCCTTGACTCTTTTGTCATTCGTTCTTATTGGCTATCACACAGAGTAAGTCCTCTTGACCGTATCCAGTGTCTGCATCGAGCCGATGAAAATAAGTTTTGCTGGTCGATGAAGGTGTAGGACTAGGTGTAGAACTTGCGTATGCGATTGTTCTAACTTCCCAAGCAGTGCCAAGGATGTCATTCATCTTCCTTGGATGTTTTGCGTGATAGGAAGTAAGTAGGCGCACAATTGTCTTGCAAAGTGCTTTTCCCAAGATTCCTTCACGCTGTTACGTTTACTTTCAGGCTGATAGCCTTGGGAAGGTTATGAACATCCTCTTCCTTCCAACTATGCATTAAATAGTTCTACTACTCTTCTTCTACGAGGCTGGCTTTTGCATTGAATAAGATACAAAGGCTGATATGCCTTTAAATAAAGAAAACAGATCAAGTCAGGATTAGTTCAAAACAGCACGCAAAATCTTTGTGTAGTTCCCATTATGGTTTTCTGGGAGTATTTCGTTAGAATCCAAGTGGTGCAGCCATACAGTGGTACTGACACGGCTACAGCACGGGAAAAAATTCCATTTTATTTTATCAGAGGTATTAGATTTCCATGTGGTCGATAACCTTTCAATACCAGTACATGCTTTACATTTGCAAATGCTGGTATCGCTTTCAGTAGATGAGATATTCCTCTGAACAGGTCGACAAATTTCAGGATCTTGCCAAGAATTTACCCTAATTTACCCATAAATTTGAATAGCCCGGAAATAGAGCGAATAATGAGAGAATTTTATGTCAGAATTTATCAACTGAAATGTTGTGACCAAATAGACAAAAGTGAAAATCAGAATTGGATGAAGCAAAGAAAATAACCCAGGCGCTTGTTGAAAGAGTTTACGTCTACATTAGATTGTTTGATTTTAACAATATTTCAACCTGTATGGGGTTATGTTAAGTCTAAATGTGAGGTAATTTCATAAACGATAATTTAATTAAGAGTGTATATATATATATATATATATATATATCATGTATAGCTACTGAAGAATTTTTTGTATTTCAAAGGAGATCAAGTTTTTGGTCTAATAATTCGAAAACAGATCAATAACACTCTAACAGGTACTTGAATGAGGTACTCCATACCCCACAGAGGACCAAATCTGGAACCTCACCTCTGGATTTAGTGATATATGACACCAAAACCTGTCCTCTGGGCCTCATGTTGATTTAGGTTTCGATTTGTCATTTTTCATGGGTAGTATATTGTGGCTATAGCAGATCCAGGGGTGGTTTATTATCTGCGCGCATGACAGATATGACCGAGAACAATTACGGTGACTTTTCATGAACAGCGGGTCTGGAAAAAAAAATGTATAAATCCTCAAGTTTTTATTTAGTGAAAGTCCGTTGACCTGTTATTTTTATATCTTACCTCTCAAAATAAGTACTTGGGCTAGTTTCAGGTGTTCCTGTATCACCTTTTTGGTTTTATATTTACTGCCCTATTTGGAGACTTTATTCCCAATAGGGCTGGTCTTTTCTTTTAATATATTTACTGCCCAATTTGGAGACTTTATTCCCAATAGGGCTGGTCTTTTCTTTTGATATATTTACTGCCCTATTTGGAGACTTTATTCCCAATAGGGCTGGTCTTTTCTTTTAATATATTTACTGCCCTATTTGGAGACTTTATTCCCAATTGGGCTGGTCTTTTCGTGTATCTGCATACAAGAACACAGATACACGAACACCGAAGAAATCAAATATCACGAAACTGGCAATGGATGGACGCTATCTACAGTATCGGCATGGAAAAACTCCGTCAATGCCACAGTAGGAGGGGTATGAATGCTTATTGGACCTAGAGCGTTAAAAACACTTAAAAGCATTGAGAGAATACAACCAAGAATGTTGGCAACTACGTTTAATGGCAACCCCTGAGCAACAATCATCTCCTGCTACAGCCTTACCAATGTTAGTGAAGTAACTGAACTAGTCGCCTTTTACGATGAGCTATCCTCATTAGTGCGTAGTATTTCAAAACACAACTTGTTAGTCATTGGCGGAGACATGAATGCCCAAATAGGGAAAAACGGAAACAACACGTCAAATAGGAATGGCCAACATCTAACAGATTTCATGATAGAAAATAGATTAGCATGCCTCAATACAAACTACCAAAAAAGGGAGGGCAAACTATGGACCTACACGTACACGAACAATAGTAAAGCAAAGATAGACTACGACCTTATAAACAAGAAATGGAAAAATAGTGCAATCAATTGCGAGGCATACTCGTCTTTCGAGGGTGTGTCCTCCGATCACCGAATAGTCACGGCAAAAATACGACTAAGCCTACGAAAAAACACAACACGAACAGCGACCACCAAACACTATAACTGGGCCTTTGTCAACAACAGAGATATAAGAGATAAATATGTAGTAGAATTAAGAAACAGATTCGAGACACTACAAGAGAAGACGGAAAAACGTACCCCAAATGACGAATATGAGAATTTCGTCAACGCACACCTCGAGGCGGCAGCGAAGTGTATTCCAACAAAACCCAAAACTAAATATAGAGTCCCATAGGAAACGTTAGCGGTGAGAGAAAAACGTGCACTCGTGAAAACAGCCTCCAAAAACTATCGATAAAAACCAACAAACACAAATGCCCGAAAACTAAAAACGGCACAATCAATTAGCATGCATATATATGAAGGAACAGACAGAATACATACGAAATCAGATAGATAAGATTAGAAACTCAGTGGAAGATAGGCAATCTAGGATAGCCTGGCAAACAATAAACGAAGTGAGTAGAAGAAAGAGCACAAAGTAAAACTGAAAGCTGCAAACCAACAGGAAAGAATAAAACTGTGGAAACAGCATTTCGAAAACCTACTTGGAAACCCACCGAAAGTAACGCATGAACCAATCACCAGAATAATTAGTAAACAATTGGACATTAAACTAGGACCGTTCACTCAAGAAGACCTCGACTCGGTTCTCAGAAAAATTAAAAATAGGAAAGCTGCAGGGCTGGACGAGATTCCCCCAGAAGTATGGAAGACCAGACAATTCGACGACATACTGCTCCGCCACTGCAACGCTGTCTATAACCAAAATCCGATAGACAGATGAATGAAGGGATGCATCCTCCCCTTCCCTAAAAAGGGTGACCTCGAATTAGCCAAGAACTACCGAGGCATAACACTTACATCCATAGCAGCCAAAATTTACAATGTCCTCCTACGAAACCGCATAGAACCCAAAATCGACAACAGGCTTGGGAAAAACCAAAATGGCTTCCGAAGAAATAGATCCACGACCTCACAAATATTAACCATCCATAGAATCCTTAAAGGTGTACGGGCAAAAAACATACCAGCGACATTACTATTTGTCGACTTTACCAAGGCCTTCAATTCCATTCACAGAGGAAAGATGGAACAAATCCTACTAGCATACGGCCTACCAAAAAACCGTAGCAGCAATAACGATTCTCTATAGAAACACCAAAGTAAAAGTACGTTCACCAGATGGAGACACAGAATACTTGGACATTGTAGCAGTAGTAATACAAGGAGACACGCTAGCACCATACCTCTTCATCATCTGTCTATATTACGTGATTAGAACATCGATTGATAAAATCAGAGAGAACAGCTTAGAGCTGACAAAGAAAAGAAGCAGAAGGTACCCCGCAAAAACAATTACCGACGCCGACTATGCCGATGACATAGCGATACTGGCAAATACACCCGACCAAGGCGAAACACTACTGCATAGTTTGGAACGTGCAGCCGCAGGCATAGGCCTCTATGTCAATGCACACAAAACGGAATATATCTGCTATAATCAAACAGGTGACATCGCCACACTTGACGGAACCCCTCTTAAACTAGAAGACAAATTCACTTACCTAGGAAGCAGCGTTTCATCAACTGAAAAAGAAAATCGAAACGCGGCTGAACAGCATGGACAGCTATCAATAGGCTAACGATCATATGGAAATCAGACCTAACCGATAAGATGAAACGCAGTTTCTTCCAGGCAGGTATCGTATCGATACTGCTGTATGGATGCACTACATGGACGCTAACAAAACGGCTGGAGAAGGAGCTAGACGGCAATTACACAAGAATGTTGCGAGCAATATTTAACACGTCCTGGCAGCAACACCCAACAAGACACCAGCTATACGGCCACCAGCCTCCCATCACGAAAACTATCCAAGTTAGACGAACCAGACATGCAGGACACTGCTGGATAAGCAGGGACGAGTTAATAAGTGATGTACTCCTATGGATCCCCACATATAGCCGGGCAAAAGCAGGGCGACCAGCACGAACATACATTCAGCAGTTATGTGAGGATACGGGATGTAGCCCTGAAGACCTGACAGAGACGATGAACGATAGGGAAAAGTAGCGAGAGAAGGTCAGGGATATCCGTGCTATGGCATGACAAGATGATGATGATATTTACTGCCCTATTTGGACACTTTATTCCCAATAAGGTTTGTTTTTGTCTTTTAATATATTTACTGCCCAATTTGGAGACTTTATTCCCAACAGGGCTGGTCTTTTCTTAATAAAGAGTAAACTCTTTATGTCTTCCCGGTTTCTTTGAGAACGGTAATTGTACTTAACCTTTTCAGACTATATAAAGTACATATATTTTCATAGACTGAGAGAAGTCACACATAAGCCATATAGAATTTAGCGTGGAAAATTTCGAAATAATTTAGCTGAAAATAATTCCGGATAACAAAATGTCTTCATTTAAATTACAACCCTTCACCAAAAGATTTCACGAGTGACGAAATCCATGTTTTTTAAAAAATCAAGAACAAATGTTACTAACTCGACTTTCTTTTCTTCGAAAACACACAGCGAAGATTCTTCCCCAGCTGTCCGATCTCGATTCCTGCCTTCTCTTATTTTTATATTATAAAAAATAGAGGTCACGTGACATTTTAAATTCGATTCTAAAGTCATACTCATCCGTTTTCTACTACCCTACCTACATTGGTTTCTCCCCCCCCTTGAGAGTTTTTCACATCAGCGTAAGCTGATGATTTTTGCTGGGGTCTAAATGATTGGTAAGGAGGTTATGCGTCTGTAGTTGTTTCGGGCGGTTCCTTTGCTTGGGTCCTTTTGGATCAATGTGACCCCTCCTTTTGGTCATCCATTCGGGAACGTGTGCTCCTTGTAGACATCTGTACGTTTATAGTGTTAGTCTGTCGTGAATAGAGGTGAATTTTTTGAACAAGAATCCATGTATTTCATCATGGCTGGGCGTTTTCCAATAAAATATTTTAAGTGCTGTTCTGACTAAAGTGATGTGTATTTCTCCTTTCGGATTTTCTTCGAATCCTTCTAATTCATTTGTCATGTTGCTTGTCAATTCGGCTTTTTTGCTATGTTCTCTTAGTTGCCTTATTTTAGTCCAAAATTGTTTGGTTTCTCTTGCAACCAGTTGTTGGTATTTTTCGTGTCATCTAACCTGACTTGTTGTAGAATTTTCTTTCGTTGTTTTGGAATGCCCTGTTTAGTCTGTACTGTTTTACCCTTTGTCGATATCTTTTTAATCTTCCTTTTTTCGCCAGCACTTTTTGATTTATTTTCTCAAGTTGCATTTTTATTTTTTCTTGTGTTGCATTTTCTTTTTGTCCCTATATGCTCCAACGTTTTTCCTTTGTTTCATCATCGCCGTTTCTAGTCGAATTTCCCATCCCGTTTTTTGATTTTTTCTTCGTGCTTTTTGAGGGGGATCCCGATTTTCTCACGAACTAATATTGCTCCTGCATAGATTGGTTCATTTAATTCAGTTATATCATTTGTTGATATGAATGTTCGTACTTGATTTATTTTTCCGTTTCCGTCCTAATTGTTTTCCATCCTATGTTTCTTAGTGACGGTAAGGTATTCTTTTTTCCATCCATAATTCTCTTTAAATTTTTCAGATTTATTTTTTCTTCTTGTGTTTGCTCTGTGTTGTTTGGTTGCATGTTCTTTGGCTATGTGGTGTTTCTATTTTCAGAAGTTGGCTGTTCATTTCGGTTAGATTGTTCTTGTTTGTCAATATTTAGTGTGTCTGATTTTGTATTACTATCTTGTTCATTATTTGTTTTCTGGTGTATTTCAAATATTTTCTTTATTATTGTCCTAACTTGGCGTGTTGTCTGAAAACTAGCGTATTCTTGCCAGATCGCTATCATTCTTGTTTATATCCCCTTTGCGTAGGATTGCTCCTAAAATAGAAGAGTAGTGCAAGTTGGTTGTCTTCCCTAGTCCATGTTTTTTGTTTGCCTCTCTGAATTGTGTTGTTCCTTAGATCATCATTCGTGTACCTGGAAAAGGAACAGCCAACATTCGCAGAATGACGATCAGATCTCCCATGTTGGCTATCATACGTGCTCCTGTCGATCATGACACCCAGGCCTGTTGCCAGGGTTCCACCTTGTGTTATATTTTGATTCATCATTTTTATCATGAGTGGTATATTGTTTAAAATCTGCGCGCCTGACAAAAACGTGAGCTGCTTTTCCTTAAGAGAACTCTTTAGCGGGCCACAAAAAAGTTGTTTTTTCTCTTTCTGCTTTCTTTTTCTCCTTTTATTTCTTGTCCTTCGTACCCCTACATTCCTTAAGTTTTAACTTGGTAATAGTCCACATTTATGCTACTTTTGAAATTCAGAGCTAATGAAGGTCCCGAGCCATTTACTAGTAGGAACCAGTTATTGTAAGAATAAGCTCAGTAAGGATTATTTCTATCTGGTTATTCTTAGACCGATAAATAATATCAATAATAACATTTAAACCAGTGATAGAAAACATGCTTGTTAATACCAACATTTTAGCAATAATTTAGTTACCTTCTGGGGTCGTCAGTTTTGAATTAATGCGTGATAGTAGACCGCTTGCCCTAGTGGGTTGAGTGTTCGCCAATGGACCGGGAGACCTGGATTTTATTCCCAGGTCGCTTTATACCAAAGACTTTAAAAATGGTACTTGACACTCCCTTGCTTAACACTCAGCAACATAAGGTACGTATCAAGGGTAAAGTGGAACAACCCAGGGAAAGGAGTAGCGCCCTATCCTACACCTCGGTGTAGCAGCTATTGAAAAGGGAGCCCTCGACTAAAGGGAGACAACTTTTCTTACTTTACTTACACCAGTGTCGAATACTCTTACTTTTGACTTAGTTTCTAAGAACATTTGTGCTAGCATTTATCTTCCTTCCCACTTAGTTTTTTTGGCTTTTTTCCCCTCACCCCTCTAATCTTAATTATTTTGCCAGAGAGAAAGATTTCAATTGAACAGTTTTCTTTTTAGATTAGAGTGTCTCTTATATCTTGACTAAAGTTTTCTTCTTAGAGCAGAGTGTCTCCTCGATCTTTACTAAAGTTTTCTTATATATTTACTTTTTTTTTTCTAGAGTGTCTCTTATATCTTGACTAAAGTTTTCTTTTTAGATTAAAGTATCCCTAATTTCTTTTCTGTTGTTTTCTTTTTACAGTACAGTGTCCTTTATATCTTTAGTAAAGTTTTCTTCTTAGAGTTGAGTGTTCATTATATCTTTACTAATGTTTTTGTAATAAGGTAACAGTTATTGTCTTAGAGAATGGACTTGGTGTTTTGAGTTCAAATCCTGGAGAATTTCGCTTTCGTTTCACTTTTGTGTTAATGCCACTGATAAAAACATGGATCCGTTATCTCCCTCCCCTGTATTGGGTAAACAGTTTGACAGACGACTTTTTACCTTTGGTCTGACAACCTATCAAGGAGAAAGAAAATCTTGCAATTTTTTTCTTAAAATTCATCCAGTTTAAAAAAAAACATTATAACAAGGGAGTCTGTTTATTACTTTTGAGTTTGGTCTTTTGTGCATTTTAAATTAAAAGAACGATTGTTTTGTTCAGAGCATTTATAATTTATATTCATATTTAAAAACATTTATTTTCTTCTATGAAACTGGTAAAGACCTTTACCTTTCAATTCAAAACTTTTGTCGATTAAAAAAAAATGATTTGGTGAGATTGAATAATTTGAATTGTGAATTTTAAAAATGAAACAAATCTAAAATTTCATTTTTGCATCGTTTTTAAAAGCCTTTCTTAAAGATAATAATAAAAAATAATCAAAGTTTCTCGATTTGTTTTATTATAGATCTATTACTTGAATTTTTTTCTCTTGAAATTTTAAAAATATTATTTGCAATTTTTAAAAAAAAGTATTTCCGGCTTTGATAGGAACTTTTGCTAGTTTAAGATAAAAGAGATATCAATAGTTTCTTGTCACTTGAAGGTTTTACTCACGAATTTGAAATAAAAAGTGTCAAGAATCAGATTACAAGCGATATTATCTTATTTTAAGGTTAAAGCATTCATTTCCTCATATGAGAGTTTCTTTGTTCTACTACATAGTCTTTCATTTTTATAGCCTCAGTTTAGAAAAAAATTCAAAAAATAAATTATCCACGAACGCATAATTTTCCCACTAGAACAACAATCAATAATAATGATAATAATAATAATACGTATATTTAGAATGAGTTAAGGGATCTTATAGTCCTTTCCTAATTAGCAGCGGTCCATGATGATAATGATGTGTCTATTTAGGCGGGCCATTGACCTAATGAGAAGAGTGTCCACTTATGGGCTTGGAGACCTTGGTTCTATCCCAGGTCGAGTCATACCAAAGATCTTAAAAATGGCACTTGAGGCCACCTTGCTTCACACTCAGCATTACAAGGTTAGGATCAACGGTAATGTGGAGCAATCCAGGGGATGGAGTAGCGCCCTATCCTACACCTCGGTGTAGTAGCAATTGAAAAAGAAGCCTTCAGGTCACCCTCGACTAAGATCGTCAACTTTACTTATTTAGGAAGGAGCAAAGGATTCTAAGTTGCATTTCAGTCCATAATAATATCAATGCGTCTATTTAGGAGAGAGTGAAGGATTCTAATTAGAATTTTGCGGTATTCGTGGTGTAGTGGTCACCGTCGTAGGGAATGGATGCGTCAATTTGATTGTTAAATGTTGTTCATAGCTATATCGATGCTGCAACATAGAAAAGAGTGAAAAAATCTAATCAACATTTCATAGTTAAGAGCTGTCCAAGATGATTTTGATACTTCTATTTAGGAAGGAGAGAAGGGTTCTAGATTTTTTTTATTTTATGGGTAACTGCGTTATTTTCCGGATTTGATTATTAAAAATAGCATTCAGTGCTTCCACAAACCTCTCACCGGATTATCAATCAGTTGAAAACTGTACTGGAAATGTCTTTATTCTTTAAGTTAGAGGATTATAAATATATTGCTCAAATCAAAATCGCGTTAAAATGTACCGTTTATCTCTGATGTTTCGATAAAATATAACTATTAATAATCAAAAGAAAACTAGTTCGAACTAAGAAGGTAAACGTCTTAGAATGCACATAAAGAAAGCGAATAGTTAGACAAATACTAGAACGTTGCGAGAGAACTCAAAAAGCTGTAGATCATGAGTGTGACGGTCATACCAATTGTAATTGGTGCACCTGGAACGATCATCAAAGGCTTGGAAAGAGACTGGAGGGATTGGATATCAGGGAAAGCATCGAAACCATCCTGACCACAGCAGTGTTAAAATCGGCTAGGTTACTCAGAAGAGTCCAGGAGAAAAGTCTGTCACTCAGACTTCAGTGAAAGACTACGAAGTAAAACCTGTATGAAATTAAAAAAAAACTTGTAAGAAAAGAAAACATATTGATAACAACAATAGTGATTACAGAATTGTGGAATCTGCTATCGAGGGAGATCCTCCCAAATTCGGAGTAATAATCTCAAGTAAAAAAGAGTATTCTGAATATTAATGTTCTGTTCTGTAGGACAATGTAATCTCGATCACTGATTAGTTTTTAAAACAATAAACATTCAGGGAAGGTGTCATTTAACGATTATAAGTGCAAACAATATCAATTTATAATGAAGACCATCAGATGAGTGAATAGAAAGAAAAATTACTTGAAAGTTAATTACAATGTCACATAAACAATACAAACATATGATTAATGGCATGTCAACTCGTCTTGGGTTATATCTAAATGTTTGGAAATCGTGTTCAATTTACTTTCATATTTACATTTCTGTGTAGTTGCTTAGGAGTTTGTTTTTGTACACGAATAACATAAAAAAAAGTCTTTGATTTATAGATGAGAACTTAACTGATACAACCACTCCGGGTCTAAGTGGACCTGACTATGAAGAGGCAACTCTACATTTCCCATATCTCCAAACCCATAAGATGCAGATTAATGTCATACCCAGAACGCCAACATGAATATAGTCTCTAAACCATGTTTTGGTTTGATTTTCTTGTTTAATGGCATATCAACCTTTGTGGCCGAAGCCATCATTGTACAAGGACAGTTGTAATAGTATTTAATCCATAGCTGGGGAGGGGGATAAGAGGGTTCTTACCTTTTCCAATCATTATAGGTTGAACGTGAACATAACAGAGGGACTGGAGTTCGAACTTGCTTACTTTGAGGCCACAGTCCAACACTTAAGCCACAACGGGGACTCCGAGTTCTGCACTAATATAAAATTGCCACAGACCTTATTCAGAAAGGTTAAAAAAAAAGACATTCAAACTTCATTCTATCTGTAGACTGAACAATATAGGGAAGCGACCGTAAAACAAAATAGCCATTTTCTAATCTTAGTTTCGTATAAAGCCTGGTGTATGGATTTATCCAAACTCTCCACTGCGAATAACATGCGTCACAAGGTCGATTTTTAAGCGAAGTATAAATTGTTTGAATTCAGAATTTTCCTTCTCTCAGATTTGTTGCTTTAAGAATTCAGTTTGCTCAAGTAATCTCCTATATCTGGGAGGATGATAAAATAATTCATGTCTTTATCAAGGGCATTAGCATGAAGTGAAATGCACATAGCTTAACCCAAAATTTGAACCCCGTTCACCAATTCAATTTCTTATGACGATAACCGTTACGCTAAGTATGTCTCCTAAATCTAAGGCCCATTCATTCATAGGTAATAGTTTTCTAGCATTGCTCTTCAACCATCACACCATATGATGATTTTTTTAGATTTTTCGCAAGTCTACATCTATTAGACATTTTCAGAGGATCGAACTGGCAAATCAGTAAGAATTGTCTTGAAAGACGAACTTGTTAAAAACAACACCAAGGCAAATAACGCAAATAGTAATTCGCTATGTTTAGTGTGTTAACCGCTATCTCAAAACAAGACACCCTTAAAAGGAAGCACTTGACTAGTGAAATGGTTATCATTTCTGGAAACTGAAACGGTGTTCCGAGATCAAGAACGAGCGAGGCTGTTTGCAGTTCACTTCACGCTCTTGAGAGAGACACGAATCTTTCTTTTCTCTATCCGCAGAAAATATAGAAGGGAATATTGGGATCAGCAACCAATATAGGAGAAGAAAAACAAGGAATTTATTGCTCCTGTCTCAAGAGTTGGGAAAATTTAGCCGTGTGTATCAAACTCATTATTCTTTTATAGAATTGGTCCACCGAAAAAAATAATCTGTTCCTATGAGAACATTTAAAATTTTTCTAACAATATCGTGGAGCTGTTAAAAAAAAAAACAAAAAAAACAAAAAGATATAGACTGTTTAATTTTCTTAAAAATAACTTCAGACAAAGCTAACCCTTTCACCTCCATATCTGAACTCCTCAGGGAAAAGTGAAATATGAGTACTATTCGGTCACACCCACCTTTTTGGTAAAACCAATGTATTTTGACCTGATATTAGTCTACGTGGATGGAGACAATATTTATCAAAGTTGGAATAAAAATAATACTTCTCAAAAAGCAGATGACCTCCATGGGTCAACGACCTGATAACTATATGTGATATCTTGACAAACTTTTATGGAGGCCATGGGAAATCATTCCACAAAAACAACCAAACAACTGAGACGTGAAAACTTGTTCAGTCGCAGATAGACGAGTATCCAGCCAGCGCCAATTCCCATTGTAAAAACCAAGTAAGTTAGTGTTGCATGCCTGAGATGCCCAATAAAATGATTGTCTGAGGGCCTCGGGTTAGACCGACCGCGTGTATGTCGGCAAATTCTATCATAGTAATGCATTTGAACTATAACAGAAAGCCGTAAAGAGCCATAATATTTCCTATCCAGACAAAAAAGAAAAAAAAAAAAAAGACAAAGACAGAGGAAGAGAAAAATTGAAAGAGAGGGAGAGGGAGACAGACAGACAGACAGACAGATTGTAAATGAGGAAGTCTGCAATATAATCATCGGTGTGATGTTTCCAGTAAAAAAAAATCAAATGATGTTTTAGTAAAAACATAATTTTGTTTTCTGATGATGTAGGAAAATGTAATAAATAATATTCGTTTAATCCATAACAACAAAGGCCGAAAATAATTTGCTACATGTACTCTAGGTAAATACGGCTATTTGCGAAATGTACATGGGACGTTCATTGCATATATGCATAACGTAGAACACATAAAGAACATAGGAATCTCGAAATTCGAAAACACGTAACGACTTCTTTGTTCAGGTACGAAACCTTTTTATTAACTCTGAGTTGAAGGTTTTGACATAAGGAGGAGAGACACAATCTCGCTATGCCGTCTTATTCATTTGGCCCCTATCTCGTGCGGCACCCACGGCGCGCAAATTCGTCTCACCTCAGCGAGCCCCAAAAGTCGAACCTCCTCGTTCGGCGTCTAGTTTCCAACTCCCTAACTTTCTTCAAATCTCCCACAAACCTCCACGCGCTTCCAGTGTGTGACGTCACCCGCATCCTGTCACCCCGTTCCGTCATCTCTGGCTATTGTGACATCTCTGAGTAGCACGTCCGCCCCGCGTGCGCGTTACCACCTACATCAAGGTTTGCACCTAACTAACCCATGTGCTGAGCCAAAAGGTTCTCAGCCTAACTAAACTCAAAGGCATGAACCGAAATCCCTTGGCCATTACGTTACACTAAGATTTTAAACTATCTTATTGATTTTGAAAGAAATTCAAAAGTTAATTTAAAAGGTCAGTGATGGCTTATTACAAACTGAACTTACATATTGTCAAAAATAAAAGTTACCTGACTTGAAGTTTTGTCGGTGTAATCATTCATTTTAAATCATGACATTTCCAAACAAATATTTGCCTACCTGTTGGGGTTTAAAGGTCAATTTTTTGGAATTGTCCTGGATTTAGATGCGAATCACCAAGTCAATTCTCAATACGAAAATTTTAGTAAAGATATAAGGGACACTCTCTTCTAGAAAGAAAACATTAGTAAAGATATAAGGAAGACTCTATTCTAAAAAAATCTTCACCAAAGATATAAAGAACACTCTACCCTAAAAAACATTTGTAAAAATATAAGCGACACTCTACGCTAAAAAGAAAGTTTTAGTAAAGATATAAGGGACACTCTTCTCTAAAAAAAAGAAAACTTTAGTACAGATATAAGGAACGATCTACTCTAAAAAGAAAACTAACTGCAAAAACTGCAGTCATGTTCACGTCATAATTTGCAAACGCCCACATGCACGTACATACATCCACATCTACCCACGACTCGATAGGAAAAATTAAATGTTTTATCGGGTTCATCCCTATTTTCACAATAAAAATGTTAGTTTTTTTCATGTTGGAACGATTGAAAACTGTTTTACTTGTTCAAACAAGAGATTTTTTTTTTTATGATTAAACAATTGAAAACTTTTATTTCTTACACAAGTAGAGATTTCTTTTTAATTCTGATATTAATTTTTAATTATATTTTAATTTTATTACTTTTTTCTTTTTCTTGACGAAAGATTTGTGAACCGTTTTTTCTTTTTTAAATAATTGAAAACTTATTTTACTTGTAACAAGTGACAAACAATTTTTTCTTTTTCTTGTTGAAAGATATGGGAACGGTTTTTTTAAACAATTGAAAACTTATTTCAGTTCTTGTAACAAATGAAAACCATTTTTTCTTTTTCTTGTTGAAAGATTGGGGAACGTTTTCTTTCTTTTTTAAACAACTGAAAACTTGTTTTACTTGTAACAAATGACAGACATTTTTTCTTTTTCTTGTTGAAAGATTCGGGAACCGTTTTTTTCTTTTCTAAACCACTGAAAACTTGTTTTACTTCTGGTAATAAGTGACAAACATTTTTTCTTTGTTGAAACAACAGAAAACCACTTTTTATTTTTATTTTTATATTTCTTCCAACATGTCCAAACAAGGAAAAAGTGTGCTGTTTTTTTATATTCAAATAATTAGAAATGTGTCTTTTTAATGTTAAAAAACTGAAAAATTATTTCAGTTCATTATTAATGTTGTGACATTTATCTCGTCCCCGAGAATGAGCAGTGCCAAAAATTACATAACCCCGTTAACATAACGTGATTCGATGCCCCTGTAGCATCGGACAATATGCCTAACTTTACAGTTTTTGCATGCACTTTAGCATCAATATGCATAACCCTGAAGTTTTTAGATGCACCGTTAGCATCAATTTCCGTAACCCTGGAGTTTTTACATGCACTTTTTGCCTGATTATGCCTAATGCTGCATTTTTAGATGCACCTTTAGCATCAATTTGCCTAACTCCACAGTTTTTAGATGCACATTTAGCATCAAAATGCCTAACCCAACATTTTTTAGATGCACTTTTAGCATCAATATGCCTACCCTGCAGCTTTTAGATGCACTTTTAGCATGATTATGCCAAACGTTGCATTTTTAGATTCACCTTTGGCATCAATTTGCCTAACTCCACAGTTTTTAGATGCACATTTAGAATCAATTTGCCTAACTCTACAGTTTTTACATGCACATTTAGCATCAACATACCTAACCCAACAATTTTTAGATACACATTTACCATCTGAAACTAAGCCTAATCATACAACTTATAGACAAGTGGATATCACCAACACATGTCTCATGAAGCTTTTCTTCCTCTACTTCACCCGTCACTCTAAGGATGGAGGAACCCTTATATAATTACAGTTTTTCTCTTACATGATACAACGCTCATTCAATAAATAAGATGATATTTTCATGAAAAGCAAAATATTCTTTTTTAAATTTTTTTTCATAAATCTAAAATATTCATTGTTTGGAATTGGTATATTACAAAAATATTTTGATCAAACAGACTGGGTTACCTTAGCCTTGGATAAGCCACGAACCTACAAGGAAAACTCTGAATTTAACCCGGCTAAACATAGCTGAAAAAAAAATGACCCAGCTGCATAGGGCTTAGACAGCCCCTTAAATGGGGGTGTCCTGGTTATGACAAAAACTTCGACTGATGGCTAGGTTGCAGATCTGAAAGGCTAGCAAGTGTGTAATATTCATTTATTATCATTTATCCCAGATCTACAAGGATCTCCAGGGATCGTACATGTTAGGGTTCAGTATATGAATCAAACAGATCTATTCACAAATCATTCGTATTCGATAGGACAATGTACAAAACCACTTTTAAGAAACAACCATAAAAATATTAACATGAGTAAACAATGAACGCAATTCCCTAACACCTAGGCATAAAGTTACATCGGATAGGTTTTCGTGTCTTTAAAATCAATCAATAAAATCAAATTTGACCTTGTGTCGCATCTTTAGGTTTGATTTCTTTTTTTAACCTTCAAGGGTTATTTAATGCCAAAGCCATAATTGTATAAAAACTGAAGTGGCACTTATAGCTAGGAAATATTAATGGGTTCATGCCTTTCTCAAATGCATTACTCCAAAAGTGAACGTAATAGCGACCCTTCTCTAATGGTCACTATCTCCGTTCACTTTTCAGACATGCCCTGATCCAAGCATGAGTGCGGTGAATATGGCACACCCTCCACGACTTGAACATATATAAATACCTTCATATTTTAAACACCAATGGATTATCATATTTCTTAAATTTCGTCCTAATCTCCACCAAATTTTGAAAGCTTAGTGTTTGCGCTGAGAGCAAATAAATCTTTTTGAAATACTTCAAGATTTCTTTTCTTTTTTTTTTTTTTTTTAATCTTTTGGGATTTTTGTTGCTCTTTTTTTTTCTTTTTCAAACGCTGTTTTGAAAGAGATATGGCGTTAGTTCAACAAACAGCCGTAAATCGGATTGCTGCTTTCTGATTGGTCGATAAGCGACGAAAGACAAATACTCAACGTTTATTAAAATGGCCAGTGACATTCTCAGTAATCACGCTTTATTCACAGCAGTGAATTGTGCTGATTTGACAAGCCTTACATGGACGCTATTTAAGTTGTCCGATATTAAACAAACTAAAATATAAACAAGAAATCGACAATGAAGGACACTGTGCAAATGTCACTGATTCTCCCGAATGAAATTTTTTGCCGTAGAGATTATTTATTTGCATGCTTTATTTTTATTTCTCTATTTGTTTAAAAGTGGCAGTGGAAGGTGTTTGTTAGTTTTGACACACGAAAGGAAAAACTCTGCCTTTGAACAATTTTGATTAACTAACTAGAGCAATTGAAAATAAGGAAAAAATACTACTGATTATCTCTGTTAGACGTTATATGTCAAAATCCTTTGTAAAACATTCACTGGAAGAGGCCAGAATATATTACGTTTCCGTCAATTTTCTTTCTTTTTTTTTCTTTCATTCATTCAACTTTTTAAAATGTTAATCTTTTTTAACGTCTTTTTTCATATCTCTCTCTCTCTCTCTCTTTCTCTCTCTCTCTCTCTCTCTCTCTCTCTCTCTCTCTCTCTGTCTGTCTTTCCTTTGCATCCGTATTTTCTTTTAGATCAGAATTTCATTTACGGCTCTTCAAAATTCATTTATTTATTATAGTTCTTCTTTTCCTTTTTCTTCTTTTTTTCCGTTTCTCTTCTTATAACTCACATGCTCAAACTTTTTTTACTTAACACTTTTCCTTCCTCCTTCTTCCCTCTCTCTCTCTCTCTCTCTCTCTCTCTCTCTCTCTCTCTCTTTCGTTTCCATCCGTATTTCCGCCAGATCAAAATTTCATTTCATGTCCCATTCATCAAACTTCATTTATTTATTATAGTCCTTCTTTTCTTTTTCATTCTTTTTTTCCATTTCTCTTCTTATAATTCACATAAACCAACTTTTTTATTAAACTCTTTTTCCTTCATCCTTCTCTCCCTCCCTCCATCAGTCTCTCTCACACTCTGTCAGTCTGCCTGTCTGTCTGTCTCTTTCTTTTTTTCTACGTCTTGTCTTCTCGGATATATTTTTATGTTTTTCATTTACTCGTTTGGATAAAGATTGCTTTCTTCTATATATTTTTCTCTTTTTTTTTCAGTTCTAATCCTCAATTCTTTTTTTTTTTCTTCCTCTTTTTGTTATTTTCATCTTCTCTCTCTAATTTTAAATCCTTGGGAAAACAAGGCCTAAAAGTGATTAAGACACAAAGGTATTATTTACTGGAGATCTTTCTTTCTTTTTCAAACGAAGTATAAAGCATTTACTTCCCTTTTTTTCGATATTTATTCATCTTTCTTTGCTTCTCTTTTCACTATTTGCCTCTTTCTCTTTACACACACACACACACACACACACACACACACACACACACACACACACACACACATATCGTTAATATCAAGAATTTTAATTCAATCAGTTGTTCATTTCATTAACTTCATTCATTCAAACTTCATTTTCCTTTAACTTCTTTTTTCCATTGCTCTCCTCCTCGTCCTCTCCCTACTCCTCATCCTCCTTCATAATTCATATTCATCTTTTAATCTTCCGTTCTTGCTTGTTTTAATTATTCTCAAATTTTATTCGCTTATACTTTTTCGCAAATATTTGTTTTACATTTTTTATTTAACGCTTTTTTTGTTATTTTTTCTTTTATTTGTTTTTAATCTACTTATTTTTCTTCTTTACTTCGAAGTATCATATTCTTCCTCTTCTTCTTCTTCTTCTTCTTCTTATTATTATTATTATTATTATTATTATTATTATTATTGGCCACCTTCATTTACTTATTGTTGCTTTTGAGTTTACCCCACTCTATCACTTTTCATCGTCCTAACTTTTTACTTCCTCTTTATTTTCTCAAATTACTGAGCTGCTTTTCTTCTTTTTTCTAAATCGTTCAATGTCAACGAGAATTTTTTTTTGCACTTCATTTTCTCTCTCTTCTCTCTTTCTCTCTTTTTTAAACACACACACACACACACACACACACACACACACACACACACACACACACACACACACACACACACACACACACACACTTTTCAACTTTATATTTAAGTGTCCTGTCACATTTTGTCATCATTTTCAGAAGAAAATGACGATTTATTTCTCCTCCGTCTATTCAAAATCCCCTGGGGAAACGATAACCAACTTTCAATACTCGTCTGCCATTGAGTTTTCTTTTCGTAGAGAAAAACAACAATATCTGATTAAATTACACTTGTCATACCTTCTTGCATGGAAATATATCAAATAATAAAAAAGAGTTTTAAAAATGCCTATTTAATGGCTCAAAAGAATATATACACGAATAGACATGTGTGTGTGTGTGTGTGTGTGTGTGTGTGTGTGTAAAAGTTTTAGAATGAAATCCATTGGTATATAAAGGAAGAAAACATATTGAAAATCAGATTGACATGTCAATCTGAATTTCAAACTGTCATCTTTCTTATATATATATATATATATATATATATATATATATATATATATATATATATATATATATATATATATATATATATATATATATTAAGCTTAAAATCACATGTGCAAAATTTTCATCTTTTAAAAATGTATATTTGTAGGCCGTCTTTCTCTCTCTCTGTCTCTTTTTCTCACCCTCTCTCTCTCTCTCTCTCTATATATATATATATATATATTATGAGTACACACACACACACACACACACACACACACATATATATATATATATATGCTTATACATCTGTATATATTTTTATTTTACACCTATTATTGGATTAAGAATAAGCCGACTGTATCTACTGCTGAGGGGTTTGAACTACACATAAGAAGTGTCCTGTGTATTACAGTAAACTTTATTTAATGGTAAGGTGAAATGTCCAGAGAATTGGGGAATGGAACATGCATTTATCGCCATTACCCCAAGATCCCAAGTGGTTGAAATTGTTCAGGTACGATTTATGGTCAACTAGATTCGTTTAAAAATTATTCTTTTATTATGATCATATACCAAAAACCCTGTTAAAAATCTCTCTAAATTACACAAAGAGTGTTCCAGATACGCAACCCTCAAACAAATAGTCATAGAATAATTTTAGTTAGGTCGAAATGCCGTTAAAATAAATCAACCCCCACCCCCCAAAAAAACATAACATATATCTTTTATTAGTCTATTTATTGCAGAATAGAAAATTTAATTTGACATCCTCTAAAGTTTATAATCCCCGAATCTTTACCAGAGGTCGTATTTATGATTTTGGTTGCCCTTTTACTTTTAGTCAATGTGCCGAAATTTACGCAGATTAGGAAAGCATTTTTTTTAATGTTTGAATTAAGCAAAACGGAATTTAAGAAAATACTTCTGAAAATCACAAACAACTAAAGAAACCATTTACGGTTGACACAAAAAAATTAAAATAACATAGTTCTTGAAAAACAAATATTCTGGGTGACTGTCGTTATTAAAAATTTTAAAATAAGACAAAACAATGGGAGCAGATGAATATGCCCCTGTTACGTAATGTCACGTGACAAAAATCCTAAATAAGACTTGTCCAAGAGTTACAAATCTCGAAAGAGATTATGTGCAAAGTTTCTTTTTTAGGTGAGTAGTGACGTTTGAAGTGGGTTCCTTACAGGTTGCAGTTAAAGTAAATTCCAAGTTACCTGGTGAACATAAAAAATGACTTTAAAGATTTTCTAATTTTCAGCGATCAGTCGACTGTAAATTGCAGTCAAGAAAATTCTCTTTTTTAACAAGACGGCGTGTGTAATTAATTTTTAACACATTTTTTAAACTATCCAATCCTTTTGTAGACACTATATATATATATATATATATATATATATATATATATATATATAAAGAGTGCTTAATAGACGCAGTCAACGATGTTTGGTATTCGACAGTTACTAGCATGTGTAACAGCGAACTAATAAACACATTATAAGTGCCTTTTACTCTGTGTCGGCGATATTTGTATATATATATATATATATATATATATGTTGTCTACATATTTTTTGTTAATCATTTCAAATTGCCGTATCGATCTTATGATATTCAGGGGGAATTGGTTGATAAACCTTCCATAATTAGTTATTTCCCCAAATACTTTCTGCCTAAATTTGCACCATCATCAGGGGAGGATGTATTACAAAAGTGATGTAACCTTTTTTATATACATTACTACTTTGTTAGAAGAGCGTTTGTACTGTTGTATTGTGTAGCGTTAACTTTTCAAATTTCTTTCTATAAATAGCATCAGTAGCTAAAGACCCTCAAAGATATTTTAATCTTATTTATAAATTATAAATTAGATGAAAATATATGAAAAACATTGATTCAAAGAAACATTCCCCACTGATCCTAATAAAAAATAAAACTTAGTTATTAAAAATAATTCCTCTGCCTCGATCCGAGTTTTGCAAAAAAACAACGTTATATATCAATTTAAATGCCCTTAAGGAGATTTTATCTCTGAAAACATCAATATATATGTCAGTTTAACCTCAACTACCCTATCAAGAAGACTTACAATGCACCTTTCTAATACTAGTTCCATAGCTCAACCTTTAAAAAAACATTCATGCCCAACAACAGAATCACGGAAAATTCTTACCGAAAACACAACAATATTAGAACAAGAAAATGATAAGCAAAAACTACAGATTCTCGAGGAACTACATATTAGAAATATACAACCCAAACTTATTAGAATTTAATTTAAGAGTGCTTCCGGAAAAACAAAAATACCTACATTAGTTATACAACAACAATACTCACTCCTAACCTCACTTATCACCATTTGGAAAACAGCGCTATAAAACTACATTTAAATAGAAAACATAATTAGCACGGAAGAGCTGATATAAGGAAGATTCTCACGGATAATACAATAATTATACATAAAAATAATAATAAAAGCGATTGCAAATCCAAGAAGCAATATGCTTAAAAAAATTCAAAAAACATAAATGAAATAGCATTTAACAACACATTGAACATTTTTAATTACTAAAACCACCAACCCTATTAGATAACTCATCCAATTAAATATACATTTATTAAAACTTTTCCAACTGAACGTTTTAAAACAAAAAGCTGAAAACGTTCAAACTGACCATTTTAAAATAAAAAACGCTACAAATAATCAAAACAGTACAACTCAAACTAAACTAGTTGTCTAAATTTCTGAGACAAAGCTTGTTGATTTTTATCATTAAGGGTTTTCTGACAATTGCCTTTATCTTTATTGTTATTTCCACGACGTTTCGGCCGATATGTCCCCCGGCCTTCTTCAGGTGTTAGTTGTCTAAATTTCTGAGACAAAATCTTGTTGATTTTCATCATTAGGGGCTTTCGGACTATTGCCTTTATCTTTATTGTTATTTCCACGACGTTTTGGCCGATATGTCCTCCGGCCTTCTTCAGGTGTTAGTTGTCTAAATTTCTGAGACGAAGCTTGTAGATTTCTATCATTAAGGGCTTTCGGACTATTGCCTTTATCCTTATTGTTATTTCCACGACGTTTCGGCCGATATGTCCTCTGGCCTTCTTCAGGTGTTTGTCGAACTCGGGAACCTTCACAGAACTTCGAACTACGTCTTTTATTGAATCCACAATCATGTAACTTGTTTTAATCACAGTTTGAGTATTATTCGTTTCATGAATTTTTCGACCGATCATCAAATATCAAGTGGTAACAAGTCATCTCAGAATTGTTTCTCTTTTCTCATTAATCTCATGATTTCTCTCCTTTGTTTATACTGCCCGAAATTTTATATATATATATATATATATATATATATATATATATATATATATATATATATAATGGTAAACAAAAGTGATAAGACAGACCGGAATATCATTTTTATGTGGTTTATCTTTTATTCTTTTTAACACGTTTCGCTCTGTTGAGAGTTAAGACCCCCCCCCCAACAAGTGCCACTAAACAATCTGATGGTGAGGTTCCTCTAATGCAGAAACATTGCTACCTGGTCCACTCTGGCTTGCAGTGGTGGCACCTGATAGGGCCCTATTTATGGATCAAATAGAACTAAACTCTGTACTTATGCTAAAGTGAATTGCTTGAAGTAGAACTGTTTTGACATTTAAAATGCGTACTTATGCTTAGCTGAATTGTTTGAAATGGAACCGTTTTTGTATGCTAAACTGAGTTGTTTGAAATAGAACTATTTTTGGCTTTGAAACTGTACTTACGCTTTTATTGAATTATTTCAAAAAGAAATGTTTTGACATTTAACTGTGTATAAAACACAAAACTATACTGATACTAAACTGAATTGTTTAAAATAGAACTGCTTGACTTAACTGAATAGCTAGAAATAGTAATGTTTTTGACAATTAAACTGTATGCTTATACTAAACTGAATCGTTTGAAATAGAACTGTTCATTTGTATAAAAATGGATTTGGCATTAAATAACCTACAAAAGATGATGTGCCATAAAACCCAAACAACCGAACAAACAAAATTGACATTTAAACTGCGTACTTAAGCTAAATTGAATTGTTTGAAATGTAACTGTTTTTGTAAAACTGAATTGTTTAAAATAGAACTGTTTATGGGTATAAAATGGATTTGGAATTAAATAACCTATAACGGTTGATATACCATAAAACCAAACAATACCACAGCAAACCAAATACGCTTCGATCTTAGCTCATAGTCCGGTAAAAGGTTTTGAAAAAGGAAAGAATAATTTTTTAGACAGTTTTTTGCAGTATTTTTTCCAACTTTAAATATAGTTTTTCAACGAATTAATAGTTGATATGCTATCTGAAGAGCGGTATAAAATGTACTGCCGATGCAGCGGACATTGGCATAATGGTTAGAGTGTTCGCCAATGGCCCGGGAGACCTGGGTTCAATCCCAGTCGAGTCATACCAAAGACTCAAAAATGGTACTTGATGCTACCTTGCGTAACACTCAGCATAAATAAGGTACGGATCAAGGGTAAATGTAGATTCATCCAGGGACGGGAGTAGCGCACTCCCCCACACCTTGGTGTAGTAGTTATCGAAAAGGGAGCCTTCGGGTCATTCTCGACTACGGTCGCCAACTTTACTTACTTTTATATATATATATATATATCTATATATTGGATAATGGTTAAAGTGTTCGCCAATAGCCTGGGAGAGTGGGGGTTGATCTTAAGTCGAGTCGCACCAAAGACTAAAGCCATGTACTTGATACCTCCTTGCTTAACACTCATCATTATAAGGTACGTATTAAGGATAAGTGGAGCAATCCAGGGAAAAGAGCAGTGCCTTCCCCTACACCTAGGTGTAGTAGCTATTGAATAATGAAACTTCGGGTCACCCTCAACTACTGTCGGCTAACTGATATATATATATATATATATATATATATATATATATTGTCATCCACAGACAGATCTGTTTCGTTCTATCAGAACTCTTCAGTGTGTGTGTGTGTGTGTGTGAATAATTTTTTATAACTATTTTGTAATTCTGATGGTGTAAAAAAAAAACAGATGATACAATTTACAAATAAAAACTATTACACAAACTGATATTCAGGAAAAAAATTCCATAAAAAAAGAAAAGGTTAAAAACATACGACTTGAAAATAATCAACCAATAACGCATGCTGAGCCAAAAGAAAAAAAAGACACCGTCAAAATTCCTTAAGCTAAAAGTAAGAGTGCTCAATACTTAAAGTAAGAGTGCTCAATACTTAAAGTAAGAGTGATCAATACGGAAATATCAATGCTTATAGAGTCAGAAAAAATCTACCTAGGTTTCTCCTAACCAGATCATCAGGATAATTCTGACCAAAGAATTTATTGATTAAAAGATCGCAAGAAAGAATATAATTAGCCTGAAAAAGAAAGAAAGAAAGAAAAATATAATAAAAATAAACAAGATAAGATTAAGTTTTAACCTAGATTTTTTTCTGACTCCGTATATATATATATATATATATATATATATATATATACACGATTTGACTTACATCAGTTTTGTGTGAATACTGGATATAGTGCAGAGGACCTGCAAGATGTATAAAGACGAATGGGGAAAGGGCGAGAGTCAGGGAAATCCATGCTGTCAGGCAATTTGATGATGTTGATATACATAATTTTTTTTTGTGTGAATATAACGAATAATAACACTGATCAGGTTGCTAACCCTCACGCTTTTTTTAATGTAAATGTCACGTGTTCAAACATATTTTTGCGTGATTATACCTCAGCCTATTTAGACGTTTTATTGGCAACTTTTATCAAAATAGCGTCAGAAGATTGTGTAAACCTCGTGATAAATGTAGTAACGGAGTTATAGTGTATTAAGCTTTTGTTACCTTTTCGGTCCTCCATATGTTTGGAGGAATTTTTTGATATTTATTGTATTGCAACTCTGTTTTCTTTTTCTTTTCCCGACGAAGTCAGTATTGTGATGCTTGGTTTTACCTTTTTCTTTTTCCGCCAAGTCATTTTTCTTTTCATTACACACACACACACACACACACACACACACACACATATATATATATATATATATATATATATATATATATAATCATTGATGTTGGTGTTGTTTTCTTTATCAGTTTTGGTTGGCATAAAAAGAACAATGTCAGCGAATACTTGAAGAGCGATTTGATTAATGTCATCAATATGCTTTTGTAGCGATAGCTTAGCAGAGAGTTTTGATGGGGGGCGGTGAAAAAAACTAGTGAACGATTTCATTACCGACTTAATCAGTTCTAAATTACGTTTGAAGAATCGATTCTTTGTTGCTGATTGATTTACTGAACAGTCGCTGAGTTCACGCTGATGTCTTTAGAGAATGATTTTACCGTCTGGTAAATCTGAACGAATTTAAACACCTTTTTCGTTTCAACGCATTTTCAGGAGTTAAAGACTTCACTATTTTCGGCCACTTGCACAGCCAGGAATTAGGCCGTTCTATTTTTATCAAAGACAATCGCATTTTATTATTGCCTAACACACAAATCTTTAGCTAAAGAGGAAATCTATCTATCTCTCTATCAATCTATTTATCTATCATTGACTGTGTTCCTATCTATCTATCTATCTATCTATCTATCACAGTTTATAACTATCTGTTAGATATATATGTACTTTGGTGTGAGTTTGTGTATTTTTATATTATTATGCGCATTTGAGCATTGGATATTTTTGCCTTTAAACACACACACTCTCCCACTCACACATACACACACATACACACGCACGTACACACATACACACACTTATTATATATATATAACGACTGTTACAAGCAAAATCAAATCCTCTTAAACACACCAACTAATACACATATACCAAACAACATAAGTCTAACTTGATAAAAGTTGGTGCCTATACGCACTTAAACAAATATAAAAAAACATGTTAATCAAACTCGCATGCAAGTCCATTTGTGCGCATGCGTTCTGTTTTATGTAAATATTTAGGTGCATTTTGTTAATCCTATTTGAGTGAGTGTACTCTTTATGTATGTGTGTGCATATGTATGTGTGTGTATATGTATGTGTGTATATGTATGTGTGTGCATATGTATGTGCGTGTATATGTATGTGTGTGCATATGTATGTGTGTATATGTATGTGTGTGTATATGTATGTGTGTGCATATATATGTGTGTATATGTATGTGTGTGCATATGTATGTGTGTATATGTATGTGTGTGCATATGTATGTGTGTATATGTATGTGTGTGTATATGCATGTGTGTGTATATGTATGTGTGTGCATATATATGTGTGTGTATATGTATGTGTGTGTATATGTATGTGTATGCATATGTATGTGTGTGTATATGTATGTGTGTGTATATGTATGTATGCATATGTATGTGTGTGTATATGTATGTGTGTGTATATGTATGTGTGCATATGTATGTGTGTGTATATGTATGTGTGTGTATATGTATGTGTGTATATGTATGTGTGTGCATATGTATGTGTGTGCATATGTATGTTTGTGTATGTGTGTGTGCATATACATGTGTGTGCATATGCATGTGTGTGCATATGTATGTGTGTGCATATGTATGTGTGTGTATATGTATGTATGCATATGTAAGTGTGTGCATATGTATGTGTGTGTATATGTATGTGTGTGTATATGTATGTGTGCATATGTATGTGTATGCATATGTATGTGTGCATATGTATGTGTGTGCATATGTATGTGTGTGTATATGTATGTGTATGCTTAATTTTGTGCGTGCTTAAGTTCTAAAATGTTGTGTACACGTTTTCATGCGGGTGAATATGTATTCCTAAATCCAAAATTCCACAAGTCAACAACACATCAGATTCTTTTTGTTTCATGCCTTTTTGATTTTCTATTTATTTTATATATCCTATCAGACTTTCACTTTCTCGCACTGTCGTCACATTTTGTCTTTTGCTTCAATAAATTCGGATTCAAACTGATCTACTTCAATCATATCAGCCCTTATAATATTTTGTTTTTTTCTATCATTCCTTTAAGCAAGTTTTCAAAGTTGCAAGATTTTGTTTTTATGTGTTCATTCTCATCGTTGCCACATCAGTTTTCAGGAGTCCATATTCATTTCCCATCATGCATTTGTACGATTTTTGTTTTGTGGAAAGTTGATATCTACTTTTATTTTTAGATGGTAATCTTTTCTAGAAGTTTAGCTTTTCACTAGACATTAGTTTTGAATCTTTTTTTCTATGATTCCCCAAAACTTCCATTAGGTGTTTCCTTCCCTCTAACTTTGGTTTACTCGCTTGTAATAAGTTTTTTTTAATTCTATTTCTCCGTGTTCTTCGAATAATACATTTCATTCGTTTCCTCCCTTACAAATTTCGGTTATTAAGGCCAAATATATATATATATAGTTTCATATTCACAACGTCTCTAATTTTCTAACGTTTGCCAAAAACTAGTTGTATGAGTAATATTTTCACAGCATAAACACTTAATTTTCATCTCTAAAAGAATAAAATTGAGAAAGTAACGGTGGAACGAATATTGTAGGAGAAAGGGGACTCGGTTACCTGAGTTCAAAACCTGAACGAGACTGTTCGCATTTTACATAGCGATAATCAACTTGGGAATTCCTCCGTTCTCTTCCATGTATGGGTAAATAGTAAGTCAGACTGGACACTTTAACTTTGGTATGGCAGCCAGTCTAAGAGAAGGAAAACCTTAATTCCAACCAGTTGAAGACTTGGAGCAGGTTGGGTCCCATCCGGCTATTCTTTTCCAAGATATACCTCATGAGAAGCGCATCCACGACCAAACAATAAAATAGGACTAAGGAGTGAATAAAGAGACCCTGATAGATTTTACAGATTCAAACACAGCAGGTGCTTTGCATCAATAGATATTATTAGAAAGGTCTTAAAAAGCTCTGAGAATTGGTGCAAGGTCAGCTTTTTAACAAATAGATTAACTGGATGAGCAGAAATTAAAAAGAAACCAATTTTTAAAAAATGATGGTAGATTGGAATGATTTCTAGAAATCATAGAATTGTTTATGCATTTTTAGTAACAGATAGAAATCATTTAAATCATTTAAATCATTTAACACTCTTCAAAGAAATTTTAATTTTTATCAAGAAATAAAAAGGTGCAATTAAAATGTTGTGATGCTTATAAATCAAACTTTTATGATGATTCAAATTCAGGCATGAAATAACCCATAAAGGGTTGATATGCCGTTAAAGAGACCAAACCAAAGCAAATATACATATACGTGGTTACAGTAAAAAGTAGATGCTGTAACTATATATATATATATATATATATATATATATATATATATATATATATATATATATATATATATCATCAGGGCGTGCTGATAGTACTGATTCTTTTGTCACCCTCTTGCCACCAGTCTCTCTCTGCCATGACTCTAAACGGCTTCCAGTGTCTGCACAAAATGGGTGAATATATGTCTTTGCTGGTCACCCAGCATTTGTGTGTCCATTTGTGGAAGTGCACTGGAGATGTTATAAATTCGTCCCTGCTTCCTCAGTAGTACCCAGCATTTCTTGCTCGTCTTACTTGAATAGTTTGTGAGATGAGAGGCAAGTGGCCGTTGAACTATTGTTTTGAAAGGTGATGCTGCTAAGATTGTTGAAAACAGAACTTGGTATAGTTCCCATTTAGCTTTTTCTCAAAGCACTTTATTAAAATCTCGGTGGGTGTAGTTTGAAATAATTCGATTTCTAAATACTTAATAATTCTTTGATAGCAGACCTTGTTTTTTTTGTTTTTTTTTTCATGCGTATGTTAACATCACTTTCAGTAGATGAGATACATCTATTGACATAAGGGAAAGGGTCTACAAATTTTAGAGGGTTGTTGTTTAATGTGGAGATGACTCCAACCAAAAGTTAAACAATATCACTATGTGATTGGAAATAAACTTGCCAGTACTTTCATGTCACTTATGACGCATAAAATCCGTCGAGGGTGATTCGAAAAATGTTTAAACATATTTTGTAATATGTGTATGAATTGATTTCCAACAGTTTTTCCATTTGTTCAACATTCCTGTCAATACATTCTAGGAATCTTATTCAGGTAATTTTCATAACGCCAATTCTGCTTCTCTAATAAAAGTATTCTCATTGTAGAGATTATATTTCAAATTATCAAGAATATATATATATATATATATATATATATATATATATATATATATATATATATATGTGTGTGTGTGTGTGTGTGTGTGTGAACCTAGATATTCTTTTTTAATGCAAGCTACTCAGAATTTCACTTCCTGAGGCAATCATTAAACAAGTGAATATTTATTAATAGTCATCAATAAATATGGGGAATTTTGCCTCAAAAGTTTCCGGTAGGTAGATCTGTTTATAGTTGAACCTTTTTCAAGGAAATCAATAGTGATGGGTCCTTTCATGTCCCAGAAAACTGTCAGTAGGATTATTATTTTTACTGAGTTGTGCGCCCGGAACATTTTCTTTACTGAAGCGTTAGTATATTTCCACTCGATCGAGTATTTTTAACCTGGTTCACAGTAGCAAAAACTATGTTTAGTCAATTTTGTTTTTCATGAGTAAAAACATACTTTTGTGAATTTCACAGAATTTCATGAGAGGCTTCTGATCAAGCCTAAAGCACTCTGATTACTGAATAATCGTTTAATACTATATATATATATATATATATATATATATATATATATATATATGTATATATATATATATATATATATATTATTGAAATATATATATATATATATATATATATATATATATATCATTGTAATCTATATTTTGTATATATATATATATATATATATATATATATATATATATATCATACTAATCAAGAATAATTATACAGATAGTATATTAACTTCCAAAAAATATCAATTATATACAGCTTCCAAAATATAGGATATATTAATAATACGCATAAATATAAAATATCTCAAATTTTTGGTCTCTCATACTGCCCTGGCCTTGGCTGGGCCGTCTGGCATTCGTGTCGGACGGGATACCGAAATCAATGGCAGATTCGAAGCCGAAAGGCCCCCTGGTTCGGCTGGGCCACCTTCGGCTAGGCGAGCTGCAACATTGGCACTTTTGTCCCCCTGTATAGCACTGAACCTTGCTGTCTAGTTTAAGCTATCAGCAGGCATGTGCCTGGATCCAGATTTGGGTCCAAGACCAGCTAGGCTCATCTGGCCCACATTGCACTAAGTGGGTAGATGAGCAGCGCAGACCAGCAGGGTCATGCCCGACCTTCCTCTCCTATAAATCCCCACTTTAAGCAGACCTTTGGGTAATTGACCTTGTGCCAAGTCCTCTCTGGTGGGTGGCAATGACAAATATCACACATAAATACACAGCATACACAGTTCAAATAGAGTTAGAACCTCCCACGTGCATATTTTAACAATTCATTGTTGTGGGAGTTACTACGACCGCAAATGGAGGAATACTTCGAAAATTGCATTAGTAAATAAAATTCATTATCTTCCACTATGCATATTTCAGAACTATTATCAAAATCGGCACATCTGAAAGAGCGTTTCAATTATATATATATATATATATATATATATATATATATATATATATATAGTAAAGAAAGTAAATATTTGCCTTAATTTTAATATATCTAATACTGTACCTTTACTTGAATTTTTTACTTAAAGTTTAAATCTTAGTCAATAAAAAACCTGTAATTTAGGTTTAAATATAAATTTAAAAAAAACAATATTTACTACACTGCTAACCGAAAGTTAAATTTTAAAACGGAAGCGGGTTTAATGAAGAGCTAATTCCTCACCCCTCTTCGACTCCCTCCCACCTCTTCGACTCCCTCATACTATCCCCTCCCACTACCATGTGTCTATTCAACTTATTATCCAAAAATGATCTGAAGAAGTCCTGTTACTTTTTTCGTGTTTTTGAAAACCTCAAAAATGCGTAACGGGATTGAAATAAATTTATAATCCTATGTGACCGGTTTCGTTGTTTTTCTTAAAGAAAGTATATATATATATATATATATATATATATATATATATATATATATATATATATATATATGTATATATATTACCCCCTTTCTCTCTCTTTACTTATATATATATATATATATATATATATATATAGTTTTCATTTGATATTTTATATGACATAATTTTTCCCCTTACATTCATGGAGTTTTGATCTTAATTTAAATGTCTGAAGACTTAATTGGTCGAAATAAAAAAAGGACATTCATGATATGAAGGAAGGAAATACTTGACGATTAAAATATTTGTCAGAGTGAAGTGAACTCGTAATATCAAATTTAGATCAACAGAAAGAAAAACAGATTTAAGAAAAATATATTTTAAAATATTATTCACATCAATCTCGTGAGTGTGCGTGTGAGGAATAGCTGATAATTAATTAGCACGACCAAGAAATGAATTACATTTTTCGTAAATCTTCTCTCATTTTTTACATTTTTCGGGAGGATTAATGATTGACTTTAATGGTATATCAATCTATCTTGGGTAAATTTATGCCTCTAGGCAAGGGAACTGCACGACCGAACGTTTCTATTTACACTTTTAGTTTAGTTTCTTTAGTTTTTACTCTCAGTTGTATAATATCAAGTATTTCTATTTTAAACAGATAATTTGCAGACATATGCTTCATCATTGATCAGACTTTAACTGCTACTACAATTCCGAAATACAGTGGAACTGGGAGTAATAGCAATGAAGGGGTACTTTACATTCCTAAGCACTCCAGAACTGCTGCCTTACTCTTTGTTGCAGTTTAGCATTCTACCAATTAGACTACTCTTTGGGGTGGGGAGGTGATGGTGGCATCCTTCTACAAGTGATACAATTAGCAATTTCTCAGCCAAGCCAAATGGACGGTACAAGATATGAATTGTTGCATTGCTGAAAATCTTAAATAAAGGTAATTCCAATGAACATAATTGAGGAGGATCACCATTTAAGAAAAGGAGAAAGAAAGAAAGACGAATCAAAGAAAAGAAAGAAAAGAAAGAAAGAAGAAAGAAAGAAAGAAAGGAAAAAAGAGAAAATGAAGAATAATAAAAAAAGGAAAGCAAAAATATGCCAAAAGAAAGAAAGAAGGAAAAAAGAAAAAAAGAAAGTAAAAATCAAGAAGAAAAGAAGTAAGAAAAGAAAATACAACGAAAGAAAGAAAGAAAGAAAGAAAGAAAGAAAGAAAGAAAGAAAGAAAGAAAAATTAAGCAGGAAAGAAATAAAAAAAAAAAATACAAAAAAGAGAGAAAGAGTGGAGAAACAAAATTAAAGATAGAAAAGACAAAGGAAATAAAGAAAAAGTGGAAAGGAATTGAATGAATAAACTAAAAAATAATATATATATATGTATATATATATATATATATATATATATATATTAGTAAAGTTGGCATACGTAGTTGAGGGCAACCTGAAGGCTCCCTTTTCAATTGCTATTGCACCGAGGTGTAGAGAAGAGCGCCACTTCTTTCCCAGTATTGCACCACTTTACTCTTGATACGTATCTTAAAATGCTTAATGTTAAGCAAGGAGGTATCAAGTACCACTTTTTGAGCCTTTGTCATGACTCGACCTGGGATTGAACACCGGTCTCTCGAGCCATTGGCACACACTCTACCCATTAGGACACGTGTGACTATACATCACACAATTAATACAGTGGATTAAAAGCTTTTCTCACATATCTTCCTGACGATTGTACACACTTCCTGAGACTGAAATTAACGAATTTCGTACATATTCAATATAATAATTTTTTTTTAGATTTTATACCTACTCTACTAAAATATCATCGGGCAATATTTTATGCAAACTTTTATGGGTATTTCTTGTTTTGTTTCACTCGCACACACACACACACACACACGCGCGCGCTCACATATATATATATATATATATATATATAATGTTGTAAAAAGAAGAAAACGGAAGTAAAAATACATACAAATAGACGAGAAAATTTATTAATGATATTAGTTAAAGTTCACCTACGCGTTTCGACCATATGAATGAAATTATCTAAGGTATGAAATTATGAAAATTTCTGGTGGAAGGTATTTCAGGTCATCTTCGGGGTGGAATTGGTCTAAACGCATCGGTGGACTTGAACTAATATTATTAATACATTTACTTATCCATTTTTATGTATTTGTTTCCTGTTTTCTTTTTACAACATATTAAACTTTATATCTTATTCATATATATATATATATATATATATATATATATATATATATATATATTTATATATATATATAAATTTAAATACCATTATTTCATATATATATATATATATATATATATATATATATATATATATATTGGTTTTCTTGCAATCATATATATATATATATATATATAAGGTGCGCAAGAAATACCTCCCACACTTAAAACTTTTATTTGCAAGTGGCTATGGTAGCGTCATCTAACTGTTATCTTTTGATTTTTCTTTTCAGATTCGATTAGCTATGATCATGGTTCGGGCCGGTGAATAACGTACCTTTGCTATTGAAACTTTTAAAAAACTGGTGAATCTGATTGTTACTAACAGATATTTTCGTACACATGATATATTGGAATGGTGCTATTCCGGATATAATTTTCAACTTATCAATTTTTTATCCAGAATAGAATCATTCTGATGTAACATAAAATGAAAAGAAAAAAAATATTCTATGTAGCATTTACAGTTTCTTTTCATTTTAAAAAAATATCTTAACACCAACACATTGTATACATTGATCCAAACAGTAATCGTAATTGATCTTAGCTGCAAATAAATGGTAAGACATTAGATTAATGGCGCCAACATTGCGAATTATCTAAGTTTTATTGCTCCACACAAGTGACAGTTTAAAATGTAGGAGATATATCTGGCGCACGCAATATATATATATATATATATGTATAGGTCAAGGAAATGTCATTTGATCCAGATGAAGGAAAGATTCTGGTAAAAAATATCATTTACGTTTATTTCAGATGTTATATTTACTTCTGTGCAATATTAAAGAGAAGACAACGCGTGCTTCTTTTCAGTCGATGTAGCAAAGGAACCACCCACTTTCATTATTAAGTCATTGCTCACCCCAATAAGAGCGGATGATTTCAATAGTGTTCCACACTATTCGACTTTATTGAGATTGGGTCCCAACTGATTAGAATTTGAATCATACGTGACTGTCTCTAGGCAATGAACGAACATCCACGCAATTCCCAGCCTTACTTCGGCAATTATGAACGATGAAATGTCACCTGTAAATCATACCTCTTCAAATGTCCAATACATCACCTATTCAGAGTGCCAGGGTGTCAATTCTTTTCCATTATTCACTTCAACACATGCACGCACATATATATTCATATGAAAAAATATTCAAAGGGTGTATTCATTTATACAAGAACAATAACAACCCTGACGATAGTTTGAAAAAGCAAAACGTTTAACATGATATATTATTCATATATAAATTAAGCCATACTTTGAATATAAATGGAATGAATCCGACGATATGTAAATATGAAAAAACAAAGTGTTTTTTTCTTTTTTACATATTGTCGGATTTATTTCCAAATATATATATATATATATATATATATACCTGATTTATCTTTTTTTATTCTAAATTTTTTTACATATCTCTTTCTTTCTCTCCGTCCCTTTCTTTCCCCCTCCCTTCTTTCTCTCTCTGTCTCTATTTCTCTCTCTCTCTCTATATATATATTTACAAATAGGTCCGATGATCCCATAACCAAGAAAATGACAGACATCAAGCATCATTGACTCAGTTTCTACGATATATATATATATATATATATATATATATATATATATATATTATGAGAGTGTTGGTCGTCAGTAAATCACTATGTGGTTATGTGTCAAACCAAGTGCAATATAATATAGAGAGTGCTCAATATCTATGATAGAGCTATTATAATAATAATGATAATAAATAAATATATATTATATATAAATATTTAATCCATGGAAAATATTGTTCTACAACGTAAGGTTTCTTGAAGTTTATAACAACATTCGTCAGGCATGGAATGAAGTTGAAAATCGAAAATGCGATAAAAATACAGACAAAATCGAAAATACGGCAAAAATCAGACAAAAAAGTCGTTAAGATCTCGTTTATGTGTGGTTGTAAGTATGTGTGTGTGTATGGGTGAGGGTGTATGTGTGTGCGTGTGGATGCGTATTTTTAAGTGAAGTCAGGCCAGGAACATAAAGCGTTGATTATAACGGTTATGGATAATGAATGTGTATAAATTTGTTTCATTGACAGTGAGACAAATTATCATCGCTGCAAGTTGTGAGGAATTAGTGAGAATCTGATTTGTAAACGTGTATGGTAGGCCAGAATTGTAATGGGTAGAACTAAGGTTATATTGCGTCGTAAATATGTTGGTATAATATATACGGGGGGGGGATTGTATTATAATAATAATAATAATAATAATAACTAAATGCGATGTTGAGTAAGAATTGTATACTATGGATCTCATAGGTGGTATGTATACTATAAAATAAAATAAAATAAAAAAGAGTTAAATAATATTAAGGGGGTTAAAGGATAAATATGTGCGTAATAAATATTTGTAGTGCTCATGATAAATGAATGAAATATTGCGTAAATATTATATACTGTGGGTCTTATAGGTGGTGTGTGTGTGTAAAGAAATAAAATAGAATAAAATAAGCACACACATACACCCTCACCCATATATACACACATACTTACAACCACACATAAACGAGATCTTAACGGCTTTTTGTTTGCTTTTTACCGTATTTTCGATTTTGTCTGTATTTTTGTCGCATTTTCGATTTTCAATTTCATTCCATCTTTTTTAACTGCCTGACGAATGTTGTTATAAACTTCAAGAAACCTTAGGTTGCAGAAAAATATTTTCCATGAATTAAATATATATATAATATATATGTGTGGGTGGTTGGGATTTGATTTACAGACTTCGACGAGATTTGTTACAGACCAGAAGGAATCGTCCCTGATCTAGGTATAGTCAGATTTTTGAGTCTGTTAATTGATCAAAACCTCAAAGATTGTAGTATTTCTCAACTTCTTTAAAATTTAATGCACCATTATATTAATTAAAAAGACTAAAGAATGAAATCTTTGTTCCATTGGACCTAAGATTCTTCAATGAAATCGGAACAAACCCTTTTTCTTGGGGTCTGAAAATAGTATTGGACTCTGCGGCTAATATGAGTCTCTTTAATTTTTCAATTTTTGTTCTGTGGTTCAAATCATTTATCAAATGTTTTTGTCTAAATTTTCCAACAGGAGTAGATTTCTCTCTTTTACCGATATGCTCTCTATTTTTCTGATTTAATTTTCCTCTCAGAAAAAAAAATACTGAATAACCCGTAAAACTTGTCAGAAGCAATGAGCCATCGACTTCTCATCTATACCCATTGATTTTTTGAAAAAATTACATGTATGGCTTCTTATCTAAGAAGAGGATCATCATCATATTAAAGGGTTCGATGTATTAAACGGCAATCCAGATAATAAACTTTGTCGAATCAACTTTTATCGGTTATCAGGACGCAACGAGAATAGTGGGAAGTATATATTTTTTTGGTAGTTGAGAAATCAAAAAATGACAGAGTGTTATTTTATGTAAGCACGACCATATTAATGATGTGATTTCGTGGAGAAAAACATCTACAGTATTTGTACAATTAATTTATTGTCTCGATGATAAAAGTCTTGGCTGAAATCATTTTAAAGAGTTTAACATATCAAATGGCAATTCTGAGAATTTATTGTGTAAACTCACATTTGATTTATTTATATACCTGGTCAATTATTAGTTTTTATCATTTACAGTTACAAGATTGATACTTTTATAAGCAAAACTAAACTGACCGACACTACTAATGCCTTTTTTGCCCAGTCGGCTGGGAAGGCTGTAAAATACACCGACTGCACCTCTGCAGAGGGGTAAGACTCCCCCCCACCTCCAATGAGTGTCTTGGATATGACACTAAACAATCTGAGAATGAGGTTCCTGTGATGCTAGGGCTTTGAGGAATGCTGAGCACCCCTTCATTGGCATTGCTCCCAGGTCCACTCTAGCCCGGTGTGGTCGCAACTGATCGAGCCCTATCTATGGATTAAATAAAACTAACGGCACACTCATGCTAAACTGAATTGTTTGAATAAACTGAATAGTTTGAAATAGAAATGTTTTTGACAATTAAACCGTACTTACATTTAAACTACGTGCTTATGCTAAACTGAATTATTTGAAGTGGAACTATTTTTTTACATTGAAACTGTACTTATAATAAACTGAATTGTTTAATATAGAACAGTTTTGACATTTAACTGTGTAAACAAAATCTGCACTTATACTAAACGGAATTAGCTGAATTAAAACTACTTCACTAAACTGAATAACTCTACATGGAAATGTTTTTCACAATTAAACTGTACTTACATTTAAACTGCTTACTTATCCTAAACTGAATTGTTTGAAATAGAACTATTTTCATCAAAATGGATTTGGCGTTAAATAACTTAGAAAGATTGATATGCCATAAAACCCAACCAACCAACCGACCAACCAACCAACCAACCAAACTAATGCATTTTATAGTCATTGAAAGATTTCCAATTTCGATTTTATCTAACCATTACTCATTTACTCTTTTTACATAGAATTTTACTCATAAATCTCTCTATCTCTGTGGTTTTGCATTGAATATTAGTATCACTTTTTTTTATTGGTGTTTGTTTCCATAATGCAGAATTGACAAGAAAAATTTATATTATTAAAGGCTAAGGATGCCTGGAAAGAAAAATGAAACACACTAGGAATCCCCTAAAGAGTTAAACACTAGGGATATCCAGAAGGTAAAGTTCTCTGCAGAAGGAATACACCCTTTTTTATTTTCCAAAATCTCATTATCACCAAACTACTGGACTAAGAGGCATTGTGAAATAGGTCCTTATTTCCCTGTACTTTTATAGTCAACTTTGTAGTAATCAATGACACCTTTTCTATTAAATATGAAATGTATGTAAAATTAACGTGAAATTTATTTTTGTTTTGTCCCTCTATTTTAACCTAATATTTTCGACATTCACGATGCGACTCTTTCAATCATCTCTTTATGGAAGATGTTATCAATCTTTTCACCAAAGAATTTCTCGAGGGAGAGACTTTCCATCATTCTGTAATAAAATGCACTTATTTCACTAGGTGTGGTTCTAATTAATGCAGCTATCAATTTTCGGGACCTATTCTGTCATCATTTCTATCCCGTGGGGAAGGTGAGCTAGTTTTCAATAATCTTTCTTATCTCGAGAGAAAAAGAAAGTCGTTTTAAATCTCCTTTGACTTTTGATCCCAGTTAACAACAAGGAGGTGGTAAATCGCTAAAGAACATAAGTGATTACAAGAAATAATCATTTCAAGAAATATATGCCGATGGAATAAATTATATATATATATATATATATATATATTATTGATATCAAGTAAAACTCAACAGATGTAGTCTATTACAAATTTATTTCAACAGTCTTTTAAGACTGTTTCTTCAGATGGCAAACAATATTTAATGAAGTTTTTTAACGTCATACCGGGAAAACTATATCTTAAGTTAAATATTTAATGAATATTATTTTAAAAAATTACACACTATAGGCTGGTTCAAAAATATTGAAAATAAAAAAAAGGTACTACATTTATCCGATTTGATAGTATAGACTTCTACCCCATCTCTATATCTAAAGAATTACTGGTGCATAGTATAAATATTAATAGAAATTATACAGGTATTACCGAAAAGGAAATGCAGTTATTTTAGCATGTAGGAAATCTATACTAATAGCTAACAACAATACGTGGGTTAAAAGTTATAGAGCTAACTTCGATGTGACTCTGGGATCTTTTGATTAGGCACAAATTGCTGACCTAGAAGGTATATATATATATATATATATATATATATATACACAAGGCAGAATATAAGATTTGAGGCAAATCGGATAATATAGAGATGATAGATTGGTTTTCATACCAAATAGTAACGGCCCCAAAATATCAAAAGAGCCAATGAAAATTATTGGGGCATTTAGATCACTAGGATTACAAATTGAAATTTCTCCCAACTTAATAGTTCATTTTTTTTAGATATTACATTCAATTTAGATACTAACACATTCAAACCTTTTAATAACAAAAAAAGCAACAACACATACCTACTTACGTGGTGTATTCAATAAGTTCCCAGATAGTTTTGTGCAGGCATTTAAAATTGTCGTAGACTCTTGAAAATTCACAATGTTATTGCTATACATCTTATGTGATGACTGACCATTTTTTATGATTTCAGCTTCAAATGAACAACTAGGAATTAGAATACGCCCTACTAAAGCCTGATTGTCACAGCTGGTGAATTTCAAAAATGCAATCGACGTGATGACACTTTAGAAGAACGATATGCAATAAAATTCTGTTCTAAACTTGGAATAAATTCCACAGAAACGCATGGAATGCTTCAGACTGTTTTTGGAGCATCTTGTATAAATCGAACATCAGTTTTTGAGTGGCATAAGAGATTCAAGGAAGGTAGGGAGTCTGTAAGAGATGATGAGAGATGTGGGAAGAGTAAGGTAGTCAATACACTAGAGTTGATTGGTCAAAGGGTTAGGGTTAGGGTTAGGTTTACTATGTTGAGGTTGTAAGGGAGTTCAGCAAGAGATTCCTTGGGAAGAAGCCAGCACTCTTCAAATCGGGTCAGTGGCATTTCCACCAGGACAATGCACCAGTTCACAACTCCATCCTTGTCACAGACTATTTGACCAAGATGGGCATCAATACAGTTCCTCGTCGTCCCTATACTCAAGACCTTGCTCACTGTGACTGTTGCTTACTCCCTAAGCTCAGAGGCTGTTGTTATGAGACAATTGAGATGAAACAGTCTGTGACAAAGGTCATTGACACGTTCACACAAGAGGACTTCCATGGGGGCTTCCAGAAGTTGTTGGAACGATACAACAAGTGCATTGCAGGCGGAGAAGATTACTTCGAAGGGACTAGAGTTTCATGTGTATACTATCAAGTGCCCATACGAAAAAAGTCTGGAAACTTATTTAATGATCCTAGATCTAAAATCAAAGATACCTAACGCAATTTAAGAATTAATCGGCTAACTTCTTCGAAAAAATCTTTGAAAATGATAAATGAACTAATAATAAAGCCCTATATAAGAGTGGTTTCCATCAAAGATTTGCGTATTTAGATATTGGGAAAATTAATACAACCCAAAATGACAACAATATGAATAAGAACAATATTTTTATGAATAATAACTATGAAAGGGATGAGACCAATGACAATAATAATCATTTTTGAAATAAGAATTATAGAAATAACAATAGAAAAAATAGATAATGTGGTTTAATCTTCCTCTGTGCAAACTTTCCAAAATTAATAAAGGAAAATATTTTAAAAATTTGATTGATAAGCATTTCTAAGACATATAAACTCTTTAAGTAAAATTTTCAATGGAAATTCCATAAAAAATATTTTTTATGCACTAATAATATCTCTGAAATAGTTTATAACCACTAAAGGAAATTAATCAATAAATTAAATTGGAAAAGCAAGAAAACACATAAATCTCGTTGTAATTCTAGAATTAACGAAGGATTGACTAATGGATGGAAATTGCAACTTGGGAATGTAATTTACCATGCCAACATTTTCCCAAAGGAAGGTAATTTTAATGAAAAGATATACATAGAAGTGTCATCGCTAAAATAATAGTTCATTTATTAGAATCACAGCAGACAGAAAAAAAGACAGCGGCTGGATTTATACTCGAAGGAGTGGAATATATTCCCCGCCTCTACAGCAAGCTGCAAAACGTGGGGACTACTTTCCTACTACTAGCAAAAGCAGCCAACGTGGAATCCAGAAATCACAGCCGAAATCAACCTCCAACCAATCACTGCTGCTCTCTCTCATTCAAACAGTCCTTCTAAGGTCTATTCCAGAAAGTCTTAAATTAGTCCTTTTAAGGTCTAATTTCAGAAAGCGTTTTGAGGATCCCCTGTGGTCCCCACTCAACACAACTTCGCAGATATCACGAGACGACGACGCAGCAGCCATCAACTATTGAAGACCAGCTCCAGCTTGACCCATCTGCCATTCCTACGCCATCAAGCAACAGCACCTGCAGATCTGCTCCAGTTTCACCAAGCAGCAACACCTCTGCATCACCTAGCAGTAGAAATCTGCCTCAACCTAGTCCACAAATGACATCTCTGCTCGGACAATCACCAGCACTTCGAGGCTCCATCGACAGCTCTCAATTAACTATGAATTGCATAAACCGGGACATTGATCATCCAGCCTCCGCAAGCAATGGATCTGCATCTTCGACTCTATCCACCTACACTACAACATGACCATACAGTTACTCTTACGATCTACACCAAGCACCGAGACCATCCTCATCTTCTAGACACGCTGTTGTCACATTTTTATAGACTTTATGCAGCACTGACTTTCTACGCCCAGCAGAGACTACACCGACGTGACACAACAGCAATTCTACTCCCATACACCTTTCGTGCACAATTCGCTCAATAAAGACTTGATTTTTAACCTAATCCACTTGTCCTTGTCATGTGTCAAGTCTTCTCTCAATCATCAGCTCACTACTTACAACCGCTTGCGGGATCGACACATTTAGTACAGTCCCGCAACAGTCTCGTGCCATATGCAAGATCATTTCAAATGTGATATTGCCTGATAATCGTGAAAGTATTAGTCGATGTTTCCATTTCTGCTGTATACTGCACATACATACTCACACACACAAACATAAACATTTTACCCAACTATCTTTGCCCAGTCGGCTAAAGTTATAAAATACAACGATTGCATCTTTGCAGACGGTTAAGGTCTTCTCGCGGTTAGTGTCCTGATTATGACACTAAACAATCTAATTGTGAGGCTCCAATAATGTTGGATTTTTGGAAAACATGGAGTACCTCTTCATTGCCATCGCTCCGAGGTTCTCTCTAGCCCGGAATGATTTCTCTTGATGAGGTTCTACCTATGTCACAAATAGAACTGTTCCACATTTAAACTGAGTGCAAACAAAGGGCTTATTCTAAATTAGATTGTTTGAAATAGAACTTTTTGATTATTTCACTGTGTGTAAACAAATGACTTATATTTTGGTTGAATTTTTGTGATACATAGCAATACTTGGAACCATTTAACTTGCTTGACTAATGCTAAAATGAGTTGTTTGAACGTTTAACTGTGTGTAAACGACTGATGTTTAATTAAATTGATAGTGATACGTCACAATACTTGAAACTATTTAAATTTGTTGACCTATGTTTAGAAATCATATTTATTATATTCATAAACAGGATTTGGCATTAAATAACCTACAAATTTTGATATGTCATAAAACCCAACTAAACTAAATCATATATATTTAATATATAAGTATATAGTAGATTTGGCATTAAATAAATTACAATGGTTGATATTCCATAAAAACAACCAAAGTAAACCTAACTATCCGATATATATATATGTAACTCACAAACAACAAATACAGCCTCCACAACACGTCAAATAGGAATGGGCAACAACTAACAGATTTCATGATAGAAAATAGATTAGCATGCCTCAATACAAACTACCAAAAACGGGAAGGCAAACTATGGACATACACGTACGCAAACAATAATAAAGCTCAGATAGACTACGTCCTTATGAACAAGAAATGGAAAAATAGTGAAATGAATTGCGAGGCATACTCCTCTTTTGAGGGTGTGTCCACCGATCACCGAATAGTCACGGCGAAAATATGGTTAAGCCTACGAAAAAACGCCAAACGAACAGCGACCACCAAACACTATGACGGGGCCCTATTGAACAACAAATGTATAAGAGATAAATACGTATTAGAATTAAGAAACAGATTCGAAACACTACAAGAAAAGACGGAAAAAAGTACACCAAACGATGAATATGAAAATTCCGTCAATGCACACCTCGAGGCAGCAGCAAAATACATTCCAACAAAACTTAAAACTAAATATAGAGTCCCATGGGAAACTTTAGCGGTGAGAGAAAAACGTGCACTAGTGAAAACAGCCTCCAAAAACTATCGAAAAAACCCAACAAACACAAATGCCTTAAAACTAAAAACGCCACAATATCAATTAGCAGGCATATATATAAAGGAACAGACAGAATACATTCAAAATCAAATAGATAAGATTAGAGACTCGGTGGAAGATAGACAATCTAGAATAGCCTGGCAAACAATAAACGAAGTGAGCAGAAGAAAGAATAAAGCCAAATCAAAACTGAAAGCAGCAAACCAACAAGAAAGAATAAAACTGTGGAAACAGCACTTCGAAAACTTACTTGGAAACCCACCAAAAATAACACATGAACCAATCACCAGAATAATTAGCAAACCATTAGTCATTAAACTAGGACCGTTCACACAAGAAGAACTCGACTCGGTTCTCAGAAAAATTAAAAATAGGAAAGCTGCAGGGCTGGATGAAATGCCCCCGGAAGTATGGAAGACCAGACAATTCGACGACATACTGCTCCGACACTGCAACGCAGTATACAATCAAAATCCGATAGATAGATGGATGAAGGGATGCATACTCTCCTTCCCTAAAAAGGGGGACCTCGGATTAGTTAAAAACTACCGAGGCATAACACTTACATCCATAGCAGCCAAAATCCACAATGCCCTACTACGAAACCGCATAGAACCCAAAATCGACAACATACTTAGAAAAAACCAAAATGGCTTCCGAATAAATAGATCCACGACCTCACAAATATTAACCATCCGTAGAATCCTTGAAGGTGTACGGGCAAAGAACCTACAAGCGACATTAATATTTGTCGACTTTACCAAGGCTTTCGATTCCATTCACAGAGGAAAGATGGAACAAATCCTACTAGCGTACGGCATACCTAACGAAACCGTAGCGGCAATAACGATTCTCTATAGAAACACTAAAGTAAAAGTACGATCACCGGATGGAGACACAGAATACTTTGACATTGTAGCAGGAGTACTACAAGGGAATACGCTGGCTCCGTACCTCTTTATCATTTGTCTAGACTACGTACTTAGAACATCGATTGACAAAATCAAAGAGAATGGCTTCGAACTGACGAAGAAAAGAAGCAGAAGGTACCCCGCAAAAACAATTACCGACGCCGACTACGCCGATGACATAGCGATACCGGCAAATACACCTGACCAAGCCGAAACACTTCTGCATAGTTTGGAACGAGCAGCAGCAAGCATAGGCCTCTATGTTAATGCACACAAAATAGAATATATGTGCTATAACCAAACGGGGGACATCTCCACTCTAGAAGGAACCCCTCTTAAACTAGTAGACAAATTCACTTACCTAGGAAGCAGCGTCGAATCAACCGAAAAGGACATCGAAACCAGGTTAACGAAAGCATGGACGGCTATCAATAGGCTATCGATTATATGGAAATCAGACCTAACCGATAAAATGAAACGCAGTTTCTTCCAGGCAGCGGTCACATCGATACTGCTATATGGCTGCACTACATGGACGCTAACAAAACGGCTGGAGAAGAAGCTAGATGGCAATTACACAAGAATGCTGCGTGCAATCCTGAACAAGTCCTGGCAGCAACACCCCACAAGACACCAACTGAATGGCCACCTGCCCCCTATCACGAAAACTATTCAAGTTAGACCGAACCAGACATGCAGGACACTGCTGGAGAAGCAGAGATGAACTCATAAGAGATGTACTCTTATGTATCCCCACACATCGCCGCGCAAAAGCAGGACGACCAGCACGAACATACATTCAGCAGCTATGTAAGGATACGGGATGTTGTCCTGAAGACCTACCTAGGGCGATGAACGATAGGGAGGAGTGGCGAGAGAGGGTCAGGGATATCCGTGCTACCAGTGCGATATGATGATGATGATGATGACAAAGCCTAATCTTCAGACAAGAGGTAGAGGGAAATGATGTCCGGATGAAAATTAAGTAAAAAATGAATTAATATGCGTGAAATGGTTAAGCACAGAACCGTTAGGAAAAATCCAGTGATACGCGGAACTTAAAAAAAAAAGCGGTAGTACGCAGAGCCGGAATTTTTAAAAATAAATTAAAATAATTGTCTTTCAATTTATTCACATTAAATGAATTAATGTTCACGTTCAATAATATTTATTAGGCTATGTTGTGTAAAAGGGCCAAGTGATGAGCAAACTTTAATCATCATCATCCTCTCAAGTGGCACTGATAGCACGAATTTTCCTGACTTCCTTTCTACACCTATCCTTTTCATCCATTACTCCCAGCTGGTCTTGCAAAGTACATCCAGTGTCTGAACAGAGCTGATGTAAATAAGTTCTTGCTGGTCGACCAACACAGGCACCCACATGTATAGGAATAGTTCGTCTTTGCTTCTCCAGTTGTGTTCCGCACGTCTTGTTTATCTCCCTTTGATTGTTTGTGAGATGGGTGGTGAGTGGCCGTACAGCTGCTGTTTTGTGATGTGTTGCTTCTAGGATTTATTCAGAATAGCACGTAGCATTTTTGAGTAGTTCACTCAAAAATGCTACGAGCTAGCTTTTCTCGATGCATTTTGTTAGTGTTCATGTGGTGCATCCATACAGTAGTATTGACGCAGCCACAGCTTGGAAAAAATCTATTTTCCTTATGATTGATAAACATTAGATTTTAAATAGTAGTTCAAGATGAAATTACAAATAGATTAGTATTAAGCAAATAGTACTTGGTTATAGTAAACAGTGTTTTTACTTGCACTGTTTCTCGGGCACTTTCTAAATGTATGAAATTTGGTAAAAGGCCAACTAGTGTGTCACCATTTAGAAAGACACAAATACAGCGGCTACATTGCAATTCAAGATTTGATCTCGATTTACCAAATTGATCCGCCCTGTCGGTGGGAAATGGGTCTGCAGAATTCAGATGGTCCCCAACGAGTGTCCTAGATATGACACTAAACTTTATCCATATTTACCAACCCCTCCACTCGGGCAGGATATTATATAAGGTCAATTCTTAAGCGGAGTTTAACAGGTTTGAATTCAGAGTTTTCCTTCTCCTAGACTAGTTGCCTCACCGAGGCTGAACAAATCCGTCTGCCCTACTATTTACCCATAGCTGGAGGGAAAATAATTGGATTCATACCTTTCCCAAGGGTATTAGTGTTATATGAAATGCAATCAGCCCCGTCTAGAATTTGAACTCGTGTCGCCGTGTCCATTTCCTACGACGATAACCACTACAACTCTAAACTTTATCTGATCATGAGGCTCTAAATCTGGAGCTTTGGGGAATGTGGAGTAATCCTTCTTTACTATTACTCTGACCTATTTAATTGTTTACCAGACTTAACACCATTTAACTATGTGCAAACAAATTATTAATATTTAACTGAATTATAAGAATTCGGTTACCATACTTAAAACATTTGGTTTTGTTTAAAGGCATATCAACCCTCTTGTGTCATGTAATGCCAAGAAAAGTAGTGGTCCTATTTTACCAATAGCTGGGAGGATAAGGGAGTTCATATCTTTCGGAAGGGTGTTTGTCCGAAATTAAACGAAATAGTAAGACTGAAGTTCAAAATCACTTACTACGATTCCTCAAACAAACGCTTTAACTATTACACCACGAGGAAGGACACCCCCTCGTAAAACCATTTCACTGTATGCCAATGAATGAACAATCTAAAATACCTTAGTGTTAATGATACTTAAAACCTAGTGTTAATAACAATTCTTGTAAACATTTCAACGTTTGCAAACAATGAGTAATGATACTTGTAATTGAAACAATTTAACTGGGTGCTAACAAATTTAAAAATTCTATCTACGAATTATTTCCTTACAAATTATATATATATATATATATACCATTAAGAGATAAATCTTCATCCCTCTTCTATCCCCTCCCACCTTCTTTCCTGTGTCTATCCTGATTTATTTTATCTATAAGATCTGGAGAAGTCCTGTTAATTTTTTTTCGTGTTTTTTGATTTTATCAAAAACACATAACAGGATGGAAATAAATTTATAATCCTAATGTGACTGGTTTGTTGTTTTTTCTGAATGAAATTATTGCTCTGTAATGTCTGTTACATTGAGCTCTTTACCAGGAAAATTTAAATGTTCACTCTTAAATAGTTTTCTTGTCCTGATGGAATTACTCCCAACTCCGGTTTAACAAGACCAAATAATACACACACACACACACACACACACACACACACACACACATATATATATATATATATATATATATATATATATATATATATATATATCGGAGAAATCAACTGATTTCCATATTTTAAAAAAGTGGTAATCTTTCGTGCAAAAAGGCTCAAAAAGCTGGAATTTTGCCTGTATTTTTGTATTCATTTACCATTCGGTGCATCCGTACATGTTTTCAAATTTCGACATTTTTCGCATACGATAATATTTGACTTGTTACGAAAAAAATATAAAGAATATGATTTTTTAGCAAATTAGCTTCATAGATCAATGATCAACTTTTTTCATCATCATCATCATCATCATGTCGTGCCGCTAGCACGGATATCCCTGACCCTCTCTCGCCACTTCTCCCTATCATTCATGGCTTCTGGCAGGTCTTCAGGGCTACGTCCCGTATCCTCACATAGCTGCTGTATGTTCGAGCTGATCGTCCTGTTTTTGCTCGGCCATATGGGGGGGGTCCATAGGAGTACATCACTTATGAGCACGTCCCTGCTTCTCCAGCAGTGTCCTGCGTGTCTGGCTCGTCTAACTTGTATAGTTTTCGTGATGGGAGGCAAGTGGCCGTATAGTTGATGCCTTGTGGGGTGTTGCCACCAGGACTTGTTCAATATTGCTCGCAGCATTCTTGTGTAATTACCGTCTAGCTTCTTCTCCACCCGTTTAGTTAGCGTCCAAATAGTGCATCCATACAGCAGTATCGATACGACCGCTGCCTGGAAAAAACTGCGTTTCATTTTATCGGTCAGGTCTGATTTCCATATGATCGAGAGCCTATCGATAGCTGTCCATGGGTTCGTTAGCCGTGTGTCGATGTCTTTTTCGGTTGATGATACGCTGCTTACTCGGTAGGGGAATTTGTCTACTAGTTTCAGAAAGGTTCCGTCTCGTGTGGAAATGTCGCCTGTTTGGTTATAACACATATATTCCGTTTTGTATGCATTGACATTGAGTCCAATGCCTGCGGCGGCTCGTTCCAAACTTTGCAGTAGTGTTTCTACTTGTTTGGGTGTATTCGCCAGTAACGCTATGTCTTCGGCGTGTAATTGTTTTTGCGAGGTACCTTCTGCTTCTTTTCTTTGTCAGCTCGACCTCAATTGTATAAAGAAGGGAAGAAATTAATATTTTTTGTAAGTATGGATTTGTCTATGCTTACTCGCGTATCATTATATAATTTTTACTTACTTAAATATTTTTCGGTTTATTTCTTTTGACTGAAAATTTACATCTTTTTCTTTCAAGAATTTGATTCATTTCAACTCGTTTAATTTTTCTTTAATCAAACGAATGTCGCTTCCATTTATATTTTAGTTATCAGCAGCAGTTTACATCGATATATTTTTAAGGCATAATTATATTTCCTCTTTCTCATCGTGACATACTTACACAAAAGAGTTTTTACCCAAAAATATGTCCCTTTTGATTAAGAATTGATACTATACTTCATTTATATCTACGCTCCAGCTCGCAACATCTTTGCTTAAAAGAAAAGATTTTGTACTTTTGTTTTTCACCAAACTTTTCACTCAATTTAAAGAAATACAAATGATAAATTTGTAGATTGTATTTTTATTCATTTTTATTTGTCCACTACACATACACACATGAACGTGCAGGTGCTCGCATAAACACATACTCACACACACATGTGAGTATATATATATATATATATATATATAGAGAGAGAGAGATAGGATTTGGCATAAATAACCCGCAAAAGTTGACATGCCATAAAACACAACCAAACCAAACAAAATTGATAAGATTTATCATTATTTTCGTACTCCTTTTCATCATTTATTTTTGACGAGTATTTCGTTTATCTCCATTTTATTTGTTTTATACAAACAAGATCTGTTTACGTAGATTGGATAATGTCAATTTTATTGCGAAACTGTTGATTTGGCAAATAAAATCTGGCATGGTGTAATTGATGTCAATGTAGATGTTTTGCTGCAAAGAACTTTTTAATCTGAATTATTGGAACCATTGTTTCTTAGCGAAACGTGGCTAAAACTGTTACACTACGTCCACTAATATGTTGTTTTCCGACAGTCGAGCGCTTCCGCAGAATAACGACTGGGACAAACCTTGTTGATCGACTTATTCAAGAAGAAACTAAACTAATAGGCCTGTCAACAATCCGTCCAATGTCCAGTTATAGCGCCACATATCCACTGACGAAACTTTCAACGGTGGATATTGTTGTGTACTCGGACAGACTTGTAGCTAGACAGAGCCATAAACAATAAGAATTGATGTGTTGTATTCACCCTTCTAACAAGACATCTGTGCCACAGTAGACCTTTTATATAGTGCCTGTTTATTTCTTGCATCAATAAGTTTTGCCTACCCACAGCCTTGCATATAATTGCCGAATTTTCCTTGGCTTTCTGCCAAAAGGCCCTCACTAGAAGTGGCATGTTCCCAGGAAACTGTTATGTCAGTAAACCATGGGAGGAGAAACACAAACGAAACACAGAACTTCGAACTGCGTCCTTTATTGAATCCACAGGGGTCACCTGTTTTGATTCCGTTAGCCATAATCGGGTAGAAGTGTTAAGTTAGCCATAATCGGGTACAAGTGTTAAGTATTCCTGAATTGTTACTCGCCTGCAGTCAGGATTGAACCTGCAACCTCCAGATGATTGTCTACTTAGAAGCTTCTAAGGAGACAATCCTGACTGCAGTCGAGTGACAATACAGGAATACTTAAGACTTGTACCCGGTTATGTCTAACGGAATCAGAATAGGCGACCCCAGTGGATTCAATAAAGGACGTAATTCGAAGTTTGTGTAGGTTCCTGAGTTCGACAAATACCTAAAGAAAGCCGGAGGATATATCAGCCGAAACGTTGTGGAAATAATTAAGATGAAGAAAACAGTCCAAAAACCCTTAATGATAAAAATCATCTAGCTTAGTCTCAGAAATTCAGATAACTAAAAAACAAAACAGTGCGCCTTAAGTTGAAGGATATCGGTTATTTTATTCAATCTGTTCAGTGTTCGATGCCCTGGAAGTTGTTGGAAATTATGAACACAATAAGGTGGGCCAGCTTTATCGTTCTAATTGGAACCGTCTCTTTTCTATATGTGTAAGGTTCACTCGCTCTACTTATACGGAAAGGTCTTTTCGTATCCAAGTCACCAAAAGAAACTGCGTATCGAAACACCTATCTTCATTTATCCAATTCTTACACTCTATTCGGGTGAGTGGCATCGATCTTTTATCTACCGCCACCAATTGGATAGCCGATTGAGTCTGGGGACCTCGCCAAAATATGGTTAACTTCTGTTTTCAGCTCGCAGTGCCAGATAAACATATCTTGTTGCACCTAGCCGGCTTTATTATTTCGTCATTCTTTCAGCCGCTGTTTTTAATAACATATCAATTCCCTGCAAATTCCCAGCAAATTCACTTACAATATTACAATGTCCCTGACCATCAAAACTATTCGTACTGCCTGTAACTACCAAACAAATTCAGCTGTCCGCAACCATCCAACTACTCACGCAATCCTTTATAACCTAAATTAATCGTATTGTCCATAACCACTAATATAGTCATGCTGTACACGAGCCTCCAACTCGGCGGACTGTCGACGACAACTTAAACTGTTCATACAAACTGTACCCGCCAAAGTGGTCGTGTTTGTGACCATCCAAATATTCATGCTGTCTGTGACAACCTAAATTAGGTCGTGCTGTTTTAGAAATGCTACGGCTGTCATAACAATTTGACCTTTAACAAAGTCACACAAATCATTCCCTTCACTCGCGCTATTTCTTTGACTTTCAGACATACATATGAGAAAGGCATAAACCCCTTTATCTCCCACCCCAACAGCTATGGGTTAAATAGTATCACTGTGGTTCTTTTACAAGCATGTTTTGGCATTAAATAACCTACCATGATTGATATGCCATTAAACAAAGGTACATCTCATTTTAAACAAATCTTTCTTTTTATCCATAACGGCGGTATTTAACACGTTGTAATAAAACACTCAATAAATAATCACTGACTTCTGTGTTTGATCGTGACACTTACATAATAGGAGTTTTTATTCTTAGAACATATCGAGGGTCATAAACCTTTTTGCTCATCAATATATATATATATATATATAGAGAGAGAGAGAGAGAGAGAGAGAGGGAGAGAGACATTTGTGTTTGTGTGAGTGTAGGTGTGTGTGTGTGTGTGTGCGTGAGAGAGAGAGAGAGAGAGAGAGGGAGAGAGACAGAGAAAGAGAAAATATAGAATAAAATTGTGTTTTATTATTTCCCCAAAATAATTGGCGAATTTTATTATGTTAAATTTCGATCTATTTTACTTTAGGCGAGAATATGTTCGTCTCATTTTCAAATATTATGCTCATCTAATTTTGACATTGATTTAACAAAAAAATAAAAATAAAAATTGAAGAAGACAAATGTCTATCATAATGTTAGGACATTTAAAAAAAAAACAGTTCAAGTGTCGATTCAGTTAACGGAAACATGAAAACCTGCTGCTGTTTTCCAAAGAAATGTCAGTAAGAATTCACTTTATTCAGTCGTGTACATCAAAATACAAAAGATGTGTCTATCAAGACATTTAGCTTAATCAAACATTTGAATAACCTTTCAAATAAATGATCAAGTTATTGAACGTTCACATTTACGAACGAAATATATAATAAAAAAAAATATCCTCAAAATATTTTGATTGTTTGGCCAAACGTGGAAACATTTCACGAAAAATTCAGAGTCAATAAAAATGCATATGATGAATTAAAAATGTCATTTACAGAAACTTTTTGTTTACCAATTTTCGATAATTTCCAAGGTTTTCTTAGACTGGTAAAGGATCAAGTAAAATATGGTAATGACTACGAAGAGTATGATGAGATATGCTTAAATAATTTTCGGTAGCAAAGCCGAACTTTTATTTGTATCGGAAAACTACCTGCGTAAGTTGGAAAGATACAAATTGTCAAACATTACTCATTTTTGACTAGGATTTCTTTCATCTTCATTTCAATTGTTTTATTTCCACTAGTTGTAATATTATCTGGAATTTTCGTTAGATCAAGCATTATCAAGCATTATTCATTTTTCACTAGGATTTCTTTCATCTTCATTTAAATTGTTTTATTTCCACTAGTTGTAATATTATCTGGAATTTTCATTAGATCAAGCATTATCAAGCATTATTCATTTTTCACTAGGATTTCTTTCATCTTCATTTAAATTGTTTTATTTCCATTGGTTGTAATATTATCTGGAATTTTCATTAGATCAAGCATTATCAACCATTATTCATTTTTCACTAGGATTTCTTTCATCTTCATTTAAATTGTTTTATTTCCATTGGTTGTAATATTATCTGGAATTTTCATTAGATCAAGCATTATCAAGCATTATTCATTTTTCACTAGGATTTCTTTCATCTTCATTTCAATTGTTTTATTTCCACTAGTTGTAATATTATCTGGAATTTTCATTAGATCAAGCATTATCAAGCATTATTCATTTTTCACTAGGATTTCTTTCATCTTCATTTCAATTGTTTTATTTCCACTAGTTGTAATATTATCTTACATTTTTATTAGATCAATCATTGTTAACCATAATTGATTTCCAACTCGTATTTCTTTTATGTTAATTCTAATTACTTTATTTACACAAGCAGTAAAATACTATCTTGAACTTTCATCAGATCAATTATCGTCAGCCGTTATTCATTTCTTACTTGTATTTCTTCATCTTAATTCTAATTGTTTAATTTACGCAAGAATTTATCTTGAATTTTCATTAGATCAAGCTTTGTCAGCTGTTATTCATTTTTTAATTCTAATTATCTTATTTGTGCTAGCAGTAATATTACCTTGAATTTTTGTTTCTGGTATTGATTTTAAGGAATAAAGATAACATATATGCATGTAAAATTTGATAGAAATGATGCTTCATTTTCTCAATGGGATTTTCTTGCGATTAAATTTTAATTTCTTTTAATGCTAATTCCAATCTTTACACTATTTATCTCCCCTTAAAGCAAAAATACTTTACAGAAAGCAAAAATACTTTACAGAAAGTTTCATTAATAAGGTGTTTTTGTGGTTCTTTGCTTTAGGGCATATCAATCTTCGTGTGTTTTTTTTATACCAAAGCCATCCTTGCAGAAGAACAGCAGAGGTATTATTTAACCCGTGGTTAGTGGGGATAAGGGGGTTCATGCCTTTTCCAAGAAGGCAATAGCGAGACTGAATATCGAATTCCCTAAGATGTTGCAGTCCAGAACGTTAGCCAATATACCCCATAGACTCCCCCTTCCTGATAAGATTTCTCATTAACATTAGGGACTAATCAATAAAAGCCTTATTCCTTTTGCATATGCAAATATTATTTAGTCTGACACAAGAATACAGTATTGGAATACTTAATACGGATTATCCTAACAAGTAACTACTTGTCTTTGAGATTAACACCTGCTCTAATAAAAGCACCTTGTTTCTCTATTTTCGATTTCAACTTTTTTCTATTATCTTCTACTTTTATCACAATACCTTCAAGCCATACTTTCTTTCAACTTGATTTCTCTAATTGAGTATTTATATTATTAAAATCATTATTTACAAATGACTTTTTATTTCAATTTTTGTCATCCTTTTAACAGTGACAGTTAAAATTCTTTTGAAACGGGTCAATCTTATTTTTGATCCTTCCAGTTACAGATCTCGCCATATCCCACATTTATCTTTTCAATTCGTGTGTCTTCTTCTTCTTCTTCTTCTTCTTCTTCTTCTTCTTGAACAGTTTCTTCTTTTTTTTTCTCTTATTATTATCTTTTATTTTCCTCAAATTCTTTCTTTTTTCCTCGTGCACCCCCTCCTCCTCCACCTCTTCTTTTTCTTCTTGTGATTTTTTTTCTGAATGATTTCTCGTTTTTGCTCTCTTATTTTTGTTTTTTCTTTTCGTTTTTTTCCCCTATTTTTGCAAGTTCTTCTTTTCTTCCTCTTCTTCTTTCTCCCAGTTCACCACCCCTCTTTTTCTTCTTTTTCTTTTTGGGCAATTTTGTTAATATTAACACCCACTCTTATCCACAACAACGGAATGAAGCGGAAAGTTGGGCTTTTTTTTTTTTCGTCATTCTCATCTTTCAATAAATGCCTGAAGCGAAATAATACCCAGCTCATAAGGTTGACAGCTGATGTGAGAACAGACTGCGTATCAGTTGTCGCGCTGTTGTCATCCGGGACCCTGATGGATCTTCTTTCTCTATTATTTAAACTCTTTCATAGCATTCACCATCAGAGTTGTCATTCACTATAAACTCTGCCATTCTCCTTTCCTAACAGCTAGCATGACGCAAGTCTTGAAATCTCCCCAGCGTCCATGCTTTCTCATAATTGGCATCCATTTTTAAAGGTAGAAAATTAATTCGCACATCGATCTGACAAAAAGTGAGTGCCTCTCGAAAATTTAGTTAAAAATATGCATATCCAAAAGTGATAATTGTCTCTGTGTAAAAATATACAGGTTCTACTCCCTAGCTAGCTGAAAAAAAAGCAGAAATAACGAGAGGTTTATTTGGTAGCTTTTAAAATCAAAGTCCCAAACGGATTTTGTCCAAAAATTAGAGATTACTTTTCAAGTTGAAATAAGTGCTTTTGATTTTAATAAATTGCAATTTAAAAACTGCCGTGAGTTAAATTAACTTAAAATATATCAGTGAGATTAAGGAAATAATTTTAACGGCCTATGAAATCATATGGCTTATTTTATGCCCAGATGTTAGGGAATAGCGTTCATTGTACTTCAGTGAATACATTTTTTCTATAGTTGTTTCTTAAGTCTTTTAGAATACGTTTTTATCAAATACAAACAATTTTTAAACCGATCTAATTGGCCAATAGATGGGATTCTAACAGATACAATTAATCAAAGTCAGTGTGGACCTGGAAGTAATGGTTTGAAAAAATATTTCACACTCAAAAGATCATCGAAACATGAGAGAGACCATTAATTGGAATATAGTATCAAACCCGAAATATATATCAATTTGAGATGTTTGGTGTTCGTAAAAAAATAAAAACTCGAAGTTTCTGTTGATTGATTGATTGAGCTTAACAGCGTATTGTCTCGAGGTTATGAAATTGTATAAATAATAATAATAAAAGTCAACAAAAAAATAGAAAACCTGCCAAATAGTGGACTTTGCCATCCCGGCAGACCACGGAGCAAAATAGAAAGAAAGCGAAAAGAGAGTTAAGTACCTAGACCTTTCTAGAGAACTGAAAAAACTATGGAACATGAAAGTGACGGTGATACCAAATGTTGTTAATTCGCTCGTTACAGTCACCAAAGGATTGGTACAGGAACAGGAGGACTTATGAAAGGTAGGAGCCCCCTTATCCCCTGGCTATGGGTTAAATAGTATCACTGCTGTTTTTTCTACAAGGATGGCTTTGGCATTAAATAACTCTCGAAGGTTGATATGCCATTGAACAAGGAAACTAATGCAAACCAATAATAGCTGTAAGTCATCAATAGTAGCTATAAGTCATCATCATCATGTCGCGCTGGTAGCACGGATATCCCTGACCCTCTCTCACCACTCCTCCCTATCGTTCATCGCCCCAGGCAGGTCTTCAGGACAACATCCCGTATCCTCATATAGCTGCTGAATGTATGTTCATGCTGGTCGTCCTGCTTTTGCACGGCCATGTGTGGGGGTCCATAAGAGTACATCACTTATGAGTTCGTCCCTGCTTCTCCAGCAGTGTCCTGCATGTCTGGTTCGTCTAACTTGAATAGTTTTCGTGATAGGAGGCAAGTGGACGTACAGTTAGTGTCTTGTGGGGTGTTGCCGCCAGGACTTGTTCAAGATTGCACGCAGCATTCTTGTGTAATTGCCGTCTAGCTTCTTCTCGAGCCGTTTCGTTAGAGTCCATGTAGTGCACCCATATAGCAGTATCGATGTGACCGCTGCCTGGAAGAAACTGCGTTTCATTTTATCGGTTAGGTTTGATTCCCATATAATCGATAGCCTCGTGATGCGACTTCCATAGCAATAAGTAACTATCCTTAACTATTCAATCTTTGAATATATTTTTGACTCAAAGAGGGGACCCTAACATATACTCCCACTCTGGTTTGTAGTGTAATAAAGTGTAATGGCAATGAAAAGGTTCATCATATTCTTAAGTTCTCCAGAACTTGAGCCTAACCTCAAAATGCAGGTTTGTGTCACACCACAGACACACCTTTTGGAGGTGGGGTCGCACCCCTCTGCAAGGGATAGAGTCAGCTTATTCTAAGGCTCGTCGGAAGGGCATTAGATTCCACCAACTAATCTGTAGGGTATTATTTATTAGCCATGGGGTTCTATACAATTAGGGAATTATCTAAGGCGTAGTAGTTAATATGCTGGACTTTGACATCGTCCGAAGCTCGATCGTTATGCATAACTGGACTGTATTTAATCATATTTTGAAAAAAAGTTTTAATTAAAATTAAATGTAGGTGTAAGAAAATTCAGATGATAAAGTGAGAAATTTTGATATTAATACAATAATGTTTATAATACAATAATGTTTATAATACAATATTGTTCATAATACAATAATGTTTATAAGAATGATGATAAATAATGTTCATAATGCTTATTAAAATTATCAATTCCATTTATAGAGTTGAACGTTTTTGTTCCTTACCGTTGAATTGCATATGTTTAAGATTTATTGCAACTGTCAAATATAGTAAAATTGGCGACTGTTGTCGAGGTCGACCCAAAGGCTCTCTTTTCAATAGCTACAACACTGAGGTGTTGGGGAGGCGGTACTCCTTTCCCGGGATTACTCCGCTTTACCCTTGATACGTACCTTATAATGCTGAGTGTTAAGCAAGGAGATATCAAGTACCATTTTTTAAAAGTCTTTGGAATGACTCGACCTGGGATTGAACCCCGGTCTCTCGGACCATTGGTGAACACTCTACCCACTGACCAATGAACCGGTTACTGTGAAATAGTCGTTGTATAATTTTTTGTAAGTCAAGTTTTTCTTCTTAATTTTCAATTTTAATGAAACTTCTATGTTGTTGATCGAAATATCTCGAACCACCTATAACGCCCAATCGGCGGGGCTGAAGAATACACCTACTACACCTCCCCAGAGGATTAAGACCCCCATCTCAATTGAATGTGCTGAATATTATATTAAAGTACATCTGATGGTGAATCCTAGAGTTTGAAGGAATGTTAAGTACCCCTTTATTCCAATTATTCCCAGTTCCACTCTGAGCCGGAGTGGCAGTACATTTTAGGATCCTATCTATGATTCAAGTAGAACTGTTCGATAATTTCCGAAGAATTATTAGTTTTTAAAACTATACAACCGAGTACAAATTATTTTGAATACTTGAAGAATAGAATTATCATTTATTTATTTTCTTTGTTTATTTGCTTATGAACTTTAATGCTAAGGTCATCCTTGTTGAAGAATAGCAGTGATACTTTTAAGCAATAACTGAGGAATTTATAGCTTTCCCAAAGGCATTAGTCTGAAAGTAAACAAGTTCAAACTCGTTTCCTCCGAGGCTGGCATCCAGCACTTTTGTAGTTATGTCACCAGAACTCCCCATAAATAGAATTACTCTAATATTAAATAGCAATACTTGAAACCATGTAACTGTGTGCGAGCAAATGAGATTTGATTCGTTTAAAATAGTTAGCAACAAACTATTCATATGCAAATCATATATATAAATAAAAAAAAAAGTATCTGGCATTACCCACAACGATTTGACATACCATAAAAGACCAACTAACTCACTATAACGGCCGAAATCATCGATGATATATCTGAGCGTTTAACTCGATCAATAAGAAAATATTTTAGAAAATTCTTTCCACCAATTGAGATTAAGAATGGTCTTTATATTCATATGTGTGGATGAAATATTAAATCAGTAAGTCCAATGGAAATCCCCACCAAAGGGTTTTGCGTTTACACTGTACTAATTTATCTTGGGAAAAGCATTATCCCATCTCTTCTTCCCTTCGATTTCTGTGTAAAATCGTTCGACAGATTAGGTTATCTAACGTTATCAGTGTAACCAGTCTATGAGAAAGACAACTTTGAATTTAAACCTATCAAAACCTCATGGCCCTGCAAAGTTGTGTAAGGTCTATTATTTTTCAGGGCTTAGAAAATATGTATGGTCTGTTAAAGAGAATAATGTAGGCAAGCACTGCCTTACTACCTTCATGTAATATTGATAAGTTAATCATGTAAAAGTTATCAGTGAAAGCCAAATGAACAAGAAGTCTGGGAACAGACATCGTCGAAGATTGTTGTATTCAGTTTGTTAAACAAGATAGTTAAAATAAAATTGTCAAAAAAGACAGTTGTATATGTTGTTAAATAATTTGTATGAAAAGAAAACAAAAGCAATGAAAAGACTTGGAAAAGATAAGAATTTATTTGATCGTCAAAGAAAAAGAAAAGAGAATAAATTATATAAATCACCGAAGAAAACTGTAAATTTGCACAAATGAATCTATCACTTTTTAAATAAATATACGCAACTTAATTCATTCAGATACATAAATGTAACTATTAGAAATTCTCCAATAACTTTTTCTTTTCTTTTTCTCTTTGTCGACTCATTTTTGTCTGATCTTCTCCACATTTTAAAACAGTTGATGAGACCAGGTTTTGTAGTGGCCGTTTGTACTAGAAAAGTAATTCTGGGAAACATTTTGAAACAAAATAAGATGATTGATTGGTTAGTCAATTTATAGAATGACAATCATTGTGTTATTCTATGTCAACAATAATGGTCTTAATCACTCAGAACGAGTAGGATACAAGACAAGTTCAATTTTAAAACTGAGATTACCAGGATTAAACAAGCAGTTTTCGTTCTCCAAGGTTGGTTGCTATACCATGATTAAAACGTCCAATCTATCCTACTATTTGTCTATAGCTGGAAAGAGACTTGTAGGAGTCATACTTTTCCCTAGGGTATGAACCCTATTCAAAATGCAGACAGCCTCAAACAAACACAAAACTTGGTGAGGCTCAAGTTCTGTGGATTTGGGAAGTATAGAGTACTCACTTCATTGCTATTACTCCCAGATCTGCTCTGACCTAGAATGTTTGTAGGTTTTAGGATCTAATATATAGATAAAATAGATCTGTTTAAAATTATTCGATAAAATCGTATGCAAAACAACTCTTAACAAAGTTACACGAAACTTGCAAACATGTGCGTAATTCCTTAACTTCTATACATAAATAACACTAGACGGTTTTACTTGTGATTAAAATCAATCAATCTGTAGTTTTAAATAGGTAATCACGGATTTATGTTAACTATAGATGGGTCACTAACAAGTTTTTCTGTTAAAGCTGACCTGGAAGGTAAGGTCAGCAAAATTAGTAACACCATATTCATGAAAGCTGCAGAAATTGAATCTTGCTACTGAATGTTGTTTTATGTTATCCCCAGAAAACCTTTTTAAGGGAAGACTGACCCTTCGGCAGTTTATGCAATCAATATATTCTAAGCCTCCTTCTAAGGTAGCCGTAACGTAGAATGTTTCGGTTGATTAACTGAAAAAATGGGACGAGATTTCTATCACTTGTATGCAAGAATTGAAATATAAAATTTACTTAGACCCAAATTATTAATATATCGGTAAATTATTTGCTTGTTTTTTGTTTGTTTGTTTGTTTGTTTTGTTTTTTTGTTTGTTTGGCTTTTTTTGAAATTTCCGTTTTGTTTAACAATTTTTTTTTTATTCGAGTATTTTTTACTTAAATCAATATATAAAGATAGGAAATAAGTGAAAGAAACAACATTTAAAGTATATTAGTAAAAACGATATTTCAATAAAGAGTTATTAAACAATCTTATCAGAAAAGCTATGTCAAAATTGTTCATACGTCTATCTTAATAATAAATTTCAAAGGCTCTATTTGTTGTCCTAACCTGTCCTCGTTCTTTAATATCAGATTTTGACAAGCTTCAACAAAGATTTTGACACCACCGCTTTCGTTAAGTACTCACTCTCTCAAAGGCTGGAAGGCGTTTTCATCATGGTCATCTCTTTCCAAATATTGTCAATTTTGGTTTTAGGCTCCATCATTTTGAATCTATACCCAGTTTTAAGGGGTTTCGATGTGATGTAAGGGTTAACGAGCTGTTTTTATATGACAGTACATTAGAAGCACTTGCATAATAAAGGTTATTGTCTCAGAAAATGGACTCTGCTACCAAGGTTCAAATCCTGGTCGAGTCTGCATTTCACGTCGCGCTAATACTCATATGAAAGGTAAATAATAGGACAGACTGGGCTCTTTAACCTTGTTACGGCAACCCATCTAGGAGAAGAAAAAAATTGAATTCAAGCCAGTCGTACTTTTTTTTTTCATTCTGTGAATCGAATGATCAGTAAAATCCACTAGATGACAAGTTCTTTTCTTCTTGGTATCACAACATTTGGTCTTCTGCGTTGGATCGCGCGATTTGATTGAATCTTCAATTCCCAGTGAATGTTATGGGTCCCATTCTTTAAGGCTGATTCTGTTTTGTGCACATACCATTTGTCAGCATGATTAAATGCTAAAGTTTTAATCACTTGCACAATTCCCAGTAAGTCACCTTTCCCAACCAGTCGTGTTTGGTCTTGTACTCTTTGTGTGCCATTTTGCTGCATTTTCTTATTAGATAATTAACCATTTCATTTCTGTCATTTCCCCTCTAACGGCTTTTCCATCTGAGTTTTTTTTTTTCCTGTCAATCAGAGCCTGTTGGACGATTGCTCCCTACACATTTCTATTTTTAACCTGGGCGTCTGCTGATATCATGACATGGATTTCCGCAACTACCTTTCCCTTTTCTGTTAGTTTCTCTCTTATCTTCAACACTGTTTCCCCCCTCTCTCCCCCACTTCTCTCTCTCTCTCTCTCTCTCTCTCTTACTGGCTCGAATCTCTATCTCATATATGGCTCTCCTTTTCCACTGTCTTCTGGTCGACCTCTAAATCTTGCTAGGAAGCAACTTAGAACAAAAAAAGTTATCCTATTTATATTACAATATTTTAATAACTTACTTCGGGATAGTGTATGATATACGGTTAGTTTAACGAAAGGAGAAGTGCTGCAGTGAGATAGGAGTCCTTAGGATCAGGATCGCTTTGATTACCTACCTGTCATTTCATTCTCGCCATAATTTTCCCGGATAGAATTCCATAGGATGAAATACAAATAGTTCTCTTCAGAAAATGACTTAGTTTTGTATCGTAGTCACCGACGACATCTATGTCTGTGATAACCAATCATCATATAGGAGGTGGAAAGATAATCTGTCGTTCAGTTATTAAGGCCGTTGAAGTAGGTGTATAAAGTTGACGGATACACGGGATTGCTCCATTATTCTAGTAGTAACAGGCTTTTTTCCGTATCTTTGAAAAGTGCTTTCCCTCTTTATACACTTTTCTCCTCGTACCCCAGTCACTAAATAGGGAGTGAATCGAGAAACCCATTGTATTTTATTGAGGTTCACAAAACAACTATTATCACCACCTCGTGTGGGTAGAATCGTCTGGCTAGTCCCTGCCACAACTAAAATAGCCAATCGAGTTTGGTGACCTCAGCAAATTCTTGTTAATTGCCGTTTACGATCCAAAATATAAGGTCAAACATATATCTTAACACTTAATCGAATGAATAAGATGTTAAACTTTGTCTAATCGTCATTTACTGGCTTTTAAAAAAGTTTTCTATTCACTTAATGTTGGGTATCACCAACCCTTTCAGCATAATGAGATGTTCTCTCTGCCATATATCGCAATAGCGGAGATCAATCTGGGAAGAATAGGCCAACGAGTCAGACCAGAAAAGCCGTTCCTATTGTTGAAGTATATCATTACTCTATCACTAATCCTGTGTTCTTATTACTAACAGTCTCTCTCTTGTAAATACTCTTTCCTGTAAATACAACTATTTTCCTCAGATATCGTGGTTTGTCTTATTATTATTACTACTTGTGTTCACTAACAAGAACACAACACTTAAGTATCATTCATTTATAAAAGTTTCCAGTGGATAAAGCTTTTGTCTGGACAACAGATCTTCAATTGTCTCCCTTAAAAAGTTTTGTTAAGATCTGATATCCCTAGGAAAATGGCGAAGTTTACTGACTTTTCAAATTAAAACTCCTCCTAACTAAAAAGATTTTGGCGACACCATAATTCAGTCGGAATTGTTTTTTTCTTTTTCTTTTTTTTTTGGTCAGAAAAAGCTCTTCTTGTAAACATTGAAGACAATAATTCTTTTTTATCCTATTGAGTTAACAAGGTTAATATTCCTGAAGTCTGGAGAAAAAAAAAACTAATCTTGCACCTCCAATAAAAAACTAAGTCGAAAAATGAATAAATGCCAAGGAAAATGTATAAAGAAATAGAAATTGAATATGTAAGAAGAATTTGGAAGACATCAAGTTGGATAAAATGCTCTTGACAGATTACTAAAACAGGAGGTAATTTGTCAAGGCTAAGCAACACAAAAACTAAAAAGGTTAATCATATTGCCGAGAAATATTTCTTTTCTTCCCTTTCAGCAATATTTCTGTCATGTCCTATAAGCAATCAACAGAGAAATTGTGACGGCTTCGCTAACATCTCTTTATGATTATCTTCGCTTCAATTCAGACGAGCATTGCATTTTATCACACATCGTCTTTTTGATTTCTTTTTATTTTTTATGTTTTGTTTTTACTGCAGATATAATTACACTATTAACGATTTGCCGACCGAATGTCATTTCTTCTTTCATTCATATTTCGAAATGTTGATTTCGTTTTAATTTCGAACAAAATATCGACCAACTCAGTTTTATTAAGCATATCTTTGACCCTGTAATCTTTCAATCTTTTTCTTTCTTGTCTGCAGTTGGGAAAGACTCCTTCCACTCACAAAAGGTGACCTCAGTGTGACACTACATTATATCTGGTCATTAGGTTCCAGTTCTGCAATTTTGGAAAGTGTAGATTACTCTTCATTGCCTTTACTCCCTTTATATATAGTAAAAAATCACTCATACTGGATTGGTTATTGTCGTTGGAAATGGACACCGTGAACCAAGTTAAAATCCTGGATGAAGCTATTTGCATTTCACATATTCCAAAAATCGCTGGGAAATTTATAAATCCAATGATTATTTTATTGCCTATGAGTAAATAGTTGGACAAACTGAGCTTTTAAAACTTAGAATAGTAACTAATCTAGGAGAAGGAAAACTCTGTATTCAAACCAGTGGAACCCCATTTAAAAAATTAATGTTTTTTAGCATCCTGATCGTGTGGAGGGTCTGGATATATATATATATAAGTTGGATGAAATAATTTAAACACCTAGAATCTTCGCATCATAATTTTGAAACTCCTTTAAAACCATTAAACCTTTGTTATTTTTACGTTTTTTATTTATTATTGATTTTTCTCGTCTTATTTTACAAAAATTGTTGTTTTTTTACAGATACTACCAGAAAAAATCAATCAAATTTCATTAAAATGACTTTAAAAGAGGTCAAATTGTTGGTGATCGTATTGCAGGAACTAATGCAACAAAAACTTCTGAATTATTTGGTGTATCCAGGAGTACTAACTCGAAATTAATGACAGTAATTGAGAAAAAAGGAAAAATCTCCTCACTGAAACAAAACTCTGGAAGAAAGCGAAAGCTGTCTGATAGGGACCGTTGAACTCTTACACGGATTTTTAGGAAGGATCACTAGAATACAGTTCCGAAAATTACAGCAGACCATCTCGAGAACCAAGTTTCCTTCAAAAACTACAAGAAGAGAGCTGCAATCAGAAAACCATATTAAAATAAATTTCTTTGAAATTTCCAGGTGTTTTTATCATTTTGTCCAGCTCCTGTATATGTCTATTTAGGGCGAAAAATGATTCTAAACATGGCCCAAAAGGCGAAGCTTAGATTCTTCTGATTGTACACCCTGCAGAGAGTAAGCCTCCAACCAAAAATGGGATCCCAGTAAGTGTAGAGTACCCTTCATTGCTATTACTCCCAGGTCCATTCTGACCAGGAGTGGTTGCATCTTTTAGAGTACTATCTATGAGTCAAATAGATCAGGTTAAAAATTATTAGTATTAAAGAGATATTCTTGTAATCTCATAATTTCTTCTTTCATTTGTATTTCAGACAATTGTTTTCTTTTTATTTTCAAACAAAATCCTAACCAATCCAATTTTCCTTGCTGCACCTTGGCAATAAATTCTAGTGTAACGTAAGAAGGTATGATGGTCGAAATGGGATAAAAACTGTAGGATTATCTACTCTGTATAGCCCATAAAAACTTCTTATCTGAGATAAATCGGCATCGATGTCGCATTCCGGCAAAAGCGAGTTTTCTAATTACTCTAAAAAGCCTAAGTCATGTGGATTATTTAATATGACGTCTCCCACATGCAAAAGGACATCTTACCGATGTTGAAATTTGGATTTGCTGATTTGAAATTTTGCTGCTTCTTGTGAATTCTTTATTGACTCGGAATCTGAAACTAATCATTAGTGAGTTAGCTCCAACTAAATGCTTTTTACAAATTTATTCTTTGTATTATTGTTTAATAAGTAACACCTTCCAACAAAAACAATCAAGATATGGATGCTTTTCTGGAAGAATCATCATTCATAGTTGACGATTGTATCGTTGATTTATGAGATGATGCCTCTTCGTTTATTTTGATTATTTTCTAGTCAACAGAAACTTTCAACCAGTAAAGTCTACGGCTTTACTATATTGGTTGAATTTCTGCCATTCGCTATTTTCATTATTCCCAAATGAAGCCTAGCCTATTTACTGCCTTGTCGGTTATGTTTTGAAATGCTAACTGGATTCTGTGTAAATTGGTAAGCCACTCGCAAAAAGGGGTATTCTGGGAATGGCATTATACGCATTTGATGATGAAATTTCTAGAGAAGTGTTAAGTACCCCATCATTGCTATTACTCCTAGGTCCACTATGACATGGAATGACAGTACCTATAAGTCGATGAATCAAATAGATCTGTTTAAAAATTATTACTGTTAGATAGGAATTCTTAAAAACCATGTGTGTGTAAATAGATGATGATTATGATGATTTATGAACAGTTACTTAAAAACCATTTAACTATGCATAAGCATTTAGTATTAGATAGGGATAATTGAAAGCATATAACTATGTGAAAATAATAGACATCAAATTTCTCTATTAGATATATTGGTTTGGTTTGGTTTGGTTTTATGGCATATCAACCTTTGTAGGTTATTTAACGCCAAATCCATTTTTATGTAAATAATCAGTTCCATTTAAAACAATTCGGTTCAGCACGAGTACACAGTTTAACTGTCAAAAAGATTTCTATTTCAAACTATTCGGTTATATATATCAATTCAGTTTAGTGTAAGTACAGTTTCAGTGTCAAAAATAGTTCAATTTAAAACAATTCAGTTTAGCAAAAGCACGCAGTTCAAATGTAAGTACAGTTTAATTGTAAAAAAACATTCTGATTTCGAGCTATTCAGTTTAGTCAAGCAATTCTACTTCAGTTAATTCAGTTTTGTAAAAGTACAGATTTTGTTTACACAGTTATGTCAGAACAGTTCTATGTTAAACCATCTATTTTAGTGTAAATACAGTTTCAATGTCGAAAAACAGTTGCAGTTATATGTAACAATTCAGTTAAGTGTAAATACAGTTTTAATGTCGAAAAACAGTTCTATTTCAAACAACCCAGCTAAGCACAAGCACGCAGTTAAAATGCAAGTACGGTTCAATTGTCAAAAACATTTTTATTTTAAGCTACTCAGTTTAGTCAAACAATTCAGTTTAGCATAAGTATGCCGTTAGTTCTATTTAACCCATAGATAGGACCCTATCAGGTGTTACCACTCTGGGTCAGAGCGGACCTGGGAGCAATGGCAATGAAGGGGTACTCCACATTCCCCAAAGCTCCAGCATTGCTGGAACTTCACCACCAGATTGTTTAGTGTCATATCAGGACACTCGTTTGGTGGGGGGCTTACCCCTCTGCTGAGAAGCAGTCAGTGTATTCTACTGCCCCAGCCGACTGGGCAAATTAGATATTTTAAAAGGAGCGATATATAAAACAAATTGCTTAAAATACAGCTCTGAAGAGCGGGTCAATTTGTTAGATTCGAATACCTCAAAATATTACAGTTTTCTGAGAGTTTTCTAAAAGCCACTTTGGCAAGGAAGTGCCATGAAAGAATTACAAAAGATCTTTTAAGCAGTTTACCAACATAACTGCAAAATTAACAACTTAAAAAAACAGCCACTGCAGTAGTTCCTGGTAGACATGCATTGTCCTTCTCATCCCAAATGCCCAAACACCAGTCAATGAACGCATTCGTTGGAGCAGAGCCAAAAGTCGCGCTTCACACACACATATACAGATATCGAGAGACAGATAGACATACACACATCTAGACACACACACACACATATATATATATATATATATATATATAGACATATATACACACGGCTACTCAGACAAACAGACAAACACACACACACGCACACACACACACACATCATATATATATGTATATATATATATATATATATATATATATATATATATATATATATTCATGAATCTGAGTTTCACGTTGTCGAATTTCAGGTGAACTAGTATTCAACAAATCTTGTGTTTTTGGATTAAACATGACATATACATATACATATACAGAGAGACAGACAGACAGATATACACACAGAAAGACAGACAAACACACACACACACACACACACATACACACACACATATATATATATATATATATATAGACTCATCAATCTGAGTTTTACGTTGTCGATTTTCAGGTGAACTAGTATTTAACAAATCTTTTTTTTTTTTATTAAACAGAACAAAAATTTACAATTACGTGGCTGAGGATCAGCTATGTAGCTCAATCAGGCACCAAATGAAAAATAAAAATTTACTTTTAGAATGAAATTTTGCCACTAACTCATATCTTTTATTGAACAAATTTTTCTCCCAAGCAAAATTTATAATTTCTTTAAACCTATATACGAGAGTAGGCTGAAAAGTTCATATGATAACGTTATATCCGATGTTCATGACTTTTTGACTAATCACTTGAAAAACCGATGGAAAAAGTGGGTTCACCGCTGAGAGACTACGTTGAAAAATAAACATCACCAGGAGTGTATATACTTTTTAGCGAACCCTCATATATATATATATATATATATATATATATATATATATATATATATATCATAAAAATACATTATGGCAGGCATTCAAATAGAAATATAGTAAAGACATAAAATAAACCCGTTGAAAGTTTCTATTAAAAAGAAAATAAAAAGTTTAACCGAAGAGACATCATCATAGAAATCCATGAAACAATTTTCTATTAAAAGTAACGATTTATTCGACCGAGCATCCATATTGAGATCGTTTTTATTGCATTTCGGCCATTATACCCTCGGCATTTCTTGTGTATCTGCCGTTAACCTTTAAAGACAGTTGAATAGAACCATATCTTCCTCGGGAGTTGAGTACATTGTTGTCAATGTTTATTTTTATATTCTGAGTGGTGTTTTTCTAGCTATTTAAAATTTGTTCTCGTTTTTCTTATTCTTTCCCTAAACAATCAACTTTTCTGTTCTTTTCTCAGCTGTCTCTACCCCAAAGAAATAACAAGGATCCATATGGTGCATCTCGGGCGCTGCTTTTGTGACAGAACAAGGTGTTTAGATTAATGTCAGCTCTTCCTGCCTTACAAGATCTTTCAGTATTCCCGCCTCTGCCTTTAGCAACAGTCCAAGCAAATTTCCGCTTCGGTTTTCCCAATGTTGTTATTTTTTTCTTTTCTATTGGAATCATTTTTTCTCGTGTATTTCGTGGAAAGCTAATGACCCCAAGCGATTGTTTAGGAAATATTCGAATATCACTTTAAAGGGAGACAATTTTACGTTTAAATTTCTAAACATCTGTCATTTTTATGCAAATGCAAACAGTAACTAAATGATCAGATTTTTGTTTTAACTTCCAAAGTCTCCGCTCAGAAATATTTCGTTTATCAGAATACCATAAAAAAAAATGTTAAAATGGATGACGATATAATGATAAAACTAATACAAATTTATGGCAAATTACATGATTTCAATCATCATCATCATCGTCATCGCGCTACCAGCACAGATCTCCCTGACCCTCTCTCGCCACCCGTCTCCATCGTCTATTGCTCCCGGGAGGTCTTCAAGGCTACATCCTATATTGACACAGAGCTGTTGTATATAGTTTCTAGCTGGTCGTCCTGCTTTTACTCGTCTATGTGAAGAGGTCCTCTGAAGTATGTCGCTTATGAGTTCGTACTTACTTCTCCAGCAGTGTTCTGCATGCCCGGTTCCTCTAACCTGAATATTTTTCGCGATGGGTGGTAGGTGGCTGTAAAACTTCTGTTTTGGGGGTGTTGCCTCCAGGACTTGTTCAGTATTGCTCGCAGCATTATTATGTGATTGCCATCAAACTTTTTCTCCATACGTTTTGTTAGCGTCCATGTAGTGCACCCATATAGCAGTATCGACACAACCTCTGCTTGGAATAAAGTGCTTTTCATTTTATCGGTCAGGTCTGAATTCCATATGACCGATAGCATATCGATAGCTGTCCATGCTTTGCTAGTCGCGTATTGATGTCTATCTCAGTTGATGAGACACTGTTCTCTAGGTTGGTGAACTTGCCCACTAGTTTCAGAGAAGTATCATTTAGTGTAGCCGTGTCCAGTTGCTATGATTATAACCGATATGCTACAACCGCCTCTTTAGATTATGAAACGCATGTAAATGTTCATTACAATTCTCAAAGCGTTAGAAATAGAATACATATCGCATGTAAGGCGCTCCGAAAATAATTCTTTTGATTTATTGTCTCTGAAAGTATGAAAAGATACAGAGAGCAAAAACAAAAAACAAAACTGTTACCCAAAGAACAAAAACTGGAACTGCCAACTCGTTCAACTCCTGGATGAGACTATTTTACTTCGTGCTAATGCCCTCTAGAAAGGCATGAACCCATCAGTTATCCTCCCCTTCCAAGCAATATATAAATACGGGAAGCGTTGAATAACAAAGAGTTGGGGGTTTTTTAAAGCAAACATTTTTTCAAGAATTTTTCCATAAACTAAAGTCTGCATTATTTGGATTTGGTTAATAGCAAATTTATCTTAATCTCCAAAAAATTTTGTGACCATGCAAAATGACAATAAATTAATGTGATTGATCAGAGGTCTGCTATCAAATTTTGGCAGCTGACACATTCAAACCATGTGAAATTTACCATAGAATATGTGATGTGTACGGAAATGCATATTTTAGTAAAAAAAAGACGTTCCATGGAGTGAAAACACAATAACTTTCCCGTAAATAAAAAGTCCCGGGCGCAGCGGTTGGTAAAGAAGCTTATGCTGACATTCTTCTGGGAAATGAAAGAACCCATAATAATTGACTTCTTTGAAAAAGGTGCAACTTTAAACAATGCTTTTTATTGCTAACTCAAAAGGCAAATTCCAACTTGTCGTAGTAAAGAGAAAGTCAGAGATGGATTGATAGATAGATAGATATAGGAAAATTGAATCAAAGATAGTGAGTCAGAGAGTCAAAAATAGATAGATAAATAGATAGTGCCAAAGGTCGATGGATAGAGAAACAGACAGAATCAGAGATAGATAGATAGATAGATATGAACAGACTGAGATAGATAGATAGATAGATAGATAGCTGGGAGTGGGTCAGATAGTGAAAGAACCAGGAAGAACATATGAGATACGAAAATTTGCTAACATCGCAAGACACATTAGCGTCAGCTGAAAATTTCATCTGGTTGACCAAGAAACTCACATAAAATGTGAATAAACGAGGTTTACTCTTTAACATAGTTCTGCTTGCGATTCTCACATTTTTTCCATCGGTGTGACAGAGCTTGGATCCCATTGGTAAAAGATTCATCAATAGTAGATATGATGTCATCATATGAACTTCGCCTGTGAGCATATTCTCATCCTCACGTCGAAAAATGATCTGAATCCTCTTTATTGCATCTCTTTAAAGACTTATAAGAAAATAAAAAAGGTCTTTTTTAAGAAAGTTGATGTTGTTGTTGTTGTTGTTGATTTGACCACCAGGCGATTACCGATAAATGATATTCAAATATTAAACGTCAAACGATTTCCTTCGAGATTTCTTTTTTTTTTAATACCTGCTGTTCATTAAGGAAGGGTGGAGTAATGGTTAAAACGAAGGGTTGCGAGTTGGAAATCAAGTCGCGCTATTACGTTCATTTTCGGACAAGTATCCTTAGGAAAGGTAGAGAACCCCCTTATCCCCCCCAGCTATGGATTAAATAGTACTACTACCGTCCTCGAAGAAAGAAGGAATTTGCATTAAATAACCTACAAAGGTTGATATGCCATTATACAAAGAAACCAAACAATCATTAAGGAAGGAGAATTTGTGGCGTAGTGGAGAACAGCAACATCGTAGTGAATGAATTCGAAAACTAGTCGTGCGTTTATGTTCATTTTCCGACTAATACACTTGGTAAATATATGGACCCCTAATCTCCTACCAGTGGGTTATATCATCATCATCATGTCGTGCCGCCATCACGGATATCCCTGACCCTCTCTCACCCCTTCTCCCAATCGTTCATCGCCTCTGGCAGGTCTTCAGGGCTACATCCCGTATCCTCACATAGCTGCTGTATGTATGTTCGAGCTGGTCGTCCTGCTTTTGCTCGGCCATATGTGGGGGCCCATAGGAGTACATCACTTATGAGCTTGTCCCTTCTTCTCCAGGAGTGTCCTGCATGTCTGGTTCGTCTAACTTGGATAGTTTTTGTGATGGGAAGTAGGTGGCCGTATACTTGGTGCTTTGTCGGGTGTTGCCTCCAGGATTTGTTCAATATTGCTCGCAGCATTCTTGTGTAATTGCTGTCTAGGCATTTAATAACTTACGAAGGCTCAGAGGCAATTAAACAATGGAACCAAAAACTAGTTTTCAGGTTCTTCTTTACAGCTCATTAATTTTCAATAAATCTTATCTGTTATGAAAAGAAAATTGAAACCACTAAAAATAAAAAATAAAAATACCGGGGTAAAATTACTTGCCTCATTATTTTGATCTACAAAACATTTACTTCCAATCTCAACATATTAATGATTTCTATTAAAAGCATTCAAAACACTCTGAGGATGATAGTTTAAAATAATTTTTATTCTTCCTGTCGTATTTTGACGTCCATTATTGACTAATAGACACGACAAATGTGTACAAAGGCAGTTTAGAGAATGTAGCTGTTTGAGAATCTAAAAGGAAATTTTCATTTCTTTTAAGAAAAAAACTAACTATTGTTTCCAATCAATTTCGCTAGAAAATAGAACCCGTGACGAATTAATAAACTGAAAAAGATTGAAGAATTATTTGAAATAATGGGTGTTAGTTTATGCAATATCTTTATCCGGAAAGCCAACAATTGAATATTAACCAAAAACCTATTTACACTGGGTCCGCATTTCATCTAACCATAAACATCAGGAAAATATTTTTTAAATATCCGCAAAAGCTTTAAAAATTATTGATGTCTTTTTCTGTACTAAACTGTATCATGAAGTATCGAGGAGAAAACTCTAACCTCCTATCTTTCTTTTCCTGAATTTTCTATTTTATTTTCAAGAGTTTCTCATTTCTATTAAAATGGAGAAATTGTTTCTGTTTTGTTTTATTTGCTTTCTTTTGTGTGTCTGGGGGGCTGTATGTGTTTATTTTGTGTTGAGTGTTTCTTTTTGTCATGGCTAATATCATAACAGGTTATTGATGTAACAGTTTATGTCATAAAACCCCAAACTGTTTCAAAAATTATAAACACTTCTATAGGAGTTCCTTTATGATACCAGAGTCGTTAAAAATTCTGAGGATGATCTAGATTGAGTCATGGAATATTACCGAATGGGTTTTACTTTTCAACATGACACCGCCTGTAGTCCACACACTTCTTTGAATGGCGTTGCAGTACTTGAACCCCATTGGTCCAAAACGTCATCGACAACATATAAATTAAAAACTTTCCAGCCTTACCTCGTATTATAATTTCAAAGTTTTTACCTGTTCGCTATACCTGTCCATACATTATTGGAATCTTCTGCTTGTGCCACATTGAAACAAAAAGCTTCCTACTCTCATATTACGCTGAAAGCACCAACTTCCATCGGAACACCAAAGTTTAGAAACGATGAGCATGTTCAATGCTGAAAAGAGTGACAAAGTAAGCAACGCCGAGAAAAAAGAACAATTCTTATTAGCTAATTTGATTGATTTTAGTGGCATTTCAACCTGTCTAGGGTTACTTTTTTGGTTAGAGAACCGTGTTAATTGTATGTTCATATATACATTTTTGTGTTGTTGTTACTTAAGAGTTTTTCTTTTTTGCACACAGTCCTATCGAATACAAATATTCTTTAGACAAATCTATTTAACCCATAGATTAAACCCTGAAAGGTACTACGACTCCGAATCAGAGTGGACCTGGGAGTAATAGGAATGCAGGGGAATCCACACTCCTCAGATCACCAGAACTGGAACCTTATAATGAGATGCTATTTAGTATCATATTTTGGACACCCCATTTCGTGCGTGGAGGGGGGGCTAACCTATCCAAAAGGGATACAGTTTACATATTCTCAGCTATTCCGACAGGGCAAAATAATACACTACGTCGGATGTCCAACTTTAAAAAATTATCATATTTTGTGTGTCCTTTGCTAGGAAGGCGGTGTCCTCGTGGTGTAATGGTTAAAGCGATGGACTGCGGAATCGTAGTACACGAGTTCGTACTCCAGTCGCGCTATTACGTTCACTTTCGGGCAAATACCCTATGGAAAGGTATGAACCCCCTTATCCTCCCAGCTAAGGGTTAAATAGTACCACTACTGTTCTTCTAGGAGAATGGCTTCGGCATTAAATAACCAAAAAAGAGTTGATATGCCATTAAACAAAGAAACCAATTTGCTAGGAAGTTAGAGTTCTCTTTTCTTACATGTGAAAACGTGCATAACTCAAATGTGACACCACGTATTTAAGCATGTCTGTCAAGGCTTTGTAGTTTGGTGATTGAAATGCTTACCAATTAAGCTTAATTTATATATGAGACAAGACTAAAGTATGGGGCACTCAGTGAGAATGGTCTGCCAGCCTCATTAGTGAATCATTACACCACCAAAAGCACATTGTGATATATATCTTTATTCAGAGCAATGCTTCTTAATATGGAATGTCAGTATCCCTCAACAGGTAAAATATTCACTTCTTATAGGGGCGAGACGTCCAGAAAAACGATGTTTTTTCGTTTTAATTCACATCGCGGGTTGTTTTGTTTTTAGTTTTCCATCAGTTTTACGTTTTATTGGAAATTTCTGTTTTTAATCAAATATGTTTATTAATTAAACGAGTTAATTGATTTAGTAGTTGCTGTTAAGTTGTTGATAATTTCACATGTAAATGCAAATTCTTTTGTTTAATAAGCAAAGCCTTGAGTTGCGGGATGAAATTTCATAATCTCAAAGAGTACCGCCATAGAAAATGATTAATTAACTATTGATTTTGAGAGAAGAATATTTAGTAACTGACGTCGACTTGGAGTTCATATTCTGACGTATTCTAGTGCATTATAAGAAAAATTACAAAGTTTAGGGCAGTGCAACAAACACCAAAAGGGATAAAAGGCCACGAAATGGTAAAATCAGAACAATATAGAGAAACGTTCGAAGAAAATGACACAAAACATGACATCCGGGCAGCTGATAAAAAGTAAAACAAGAATCAGAGACGCTTGGCCGAAAATTGAAACAACACTTAATGCAGACGGTGCTAAAAGAGACAAATTCTACCTTTTTAGGAGATAAAAATTCTCAATGGAACATTTTGCAGGTGCGTTCAGAGTTTGAAGACGATGGGAACTTTCTAATTTCCGATCCACCCCACCAAAGTCCAACGTTATCTTCGATTTTTTTTGTATAACGCAATGTCCGCTGAAATAATATCTACACGAAGAAATAGCACAAAAAACACCATGTCGGGAGCGAAGAGCTTGATATTCGGTCCAAAAGCTGACGGTAACTTAAAATAATTCAGGCATTACGTATATGTTGTTGTTTATTTGAATCATCTTCGGAACATTATGAATGAATTCAATGTTCCCTGTCAATAGGAGTGTCAGGTGAAATGTCAATAAGTTGAGCCCGATACACACTTGGAAGATGAGATTCAAAGTTAAAGATAGTCTACCTTGCGGCCCACACACTTCTAATTGTGTTGTAATGCTTGTATCCTATTTGTCAAAAAAGTCATCAACAGCATTCTATGAACTTTTCAGTCCGCCCTTGCATAGAATGTATATACCCAAACCCTCCATTACAAGCTGAATGTGACACAATGTCGATATTTCTTAGCGAAACAAAGCTGGTTTTCTAAGTCAAAAAAAACAACTTGGAAAACGCTCATGAATCTCTCTCTCTCTCTCTCTCTCTCTCTCTCTCTCTTAGAACTCAAGTATCGATAGATCAGTGATTTATATTCCTTAATGCGCGCAAACGGGGTCAACTCATTTATGTATAATATTTAGCAATTTAGTCTCTCAGATTGTTATATATTGACCCTCGACCGAGCCGTCAATCAAGAGATGCACCTGTGTAAATAAGCGGAAGAACTGCGAAGCAGGTGCCTCCGGTCGAAGATATCGGAATATGACCTTGACCTGTGGACGTGGTTGTATTCTGTGATGGTGGCAGATGCCTACGCCTACGGGAAACAGATGAACGTTAGACAATTATATAACCAGGTGCCACAGACGGCTTGATTCAGTCAGTCAGTCAGTCAGTTAGTCAGTCGGGCGGTCAGTCAGTTCCAGTTGGAGTCAGTTGGGTACAAGATGCCGGAGTGAGAGCCAACAGCAGACAGAGGGATTTGAGCCCTCATTGATCCACGGTTGAGCAGCCCAGCCAGAATGAGGAAGAGGTGCTGCTATGGTCAGAAGAACTTTGTGTCAATATGAAGCTGTCTGTCCCCGTCTCCAACTCACCTCTCACACACAAGAAACATCACCCTTTCGAGAATAAAGTGTGAGAGGTATATTTTTTAAAGAAGTGTGTTCGTTCGTTCATTGAAGTTCGTCATTATCTCCTTTTATGTCCCGTGTATATTGTATACGCGTAAAATAGTATACAACAAGATAAATTAATACTACATTCGATTCTCATTGAATGCTCTATACCTGATTGCCTTGTGCCTGTTATAAGGTGTACAATGCCTCGCATAGTGTATTAATTCAACCCCTTCATCACATTTAGGATAATTTTAAACAGAATTCGTCTAATTCGAATTTAGAGTTTCCTTCTCCTCTATTGTTTTGTTAGCAGTCAAGAACTTCAAGAACTTGACGAATAGCTGGAAATAGACGGGTATTTACACACACTGAAATGCAAACAGCTTTGTTTATTATTGGAACTCGGATTATTAATTGATTTTCCTATGGTGATTACCATCACGCTGAATGCGCCTCCTGAATAGAGACACTATTTCGTTTAAGAACGGGAGTGTGAAAGCAACAACAGCCAGTTCTCTGAACAGAAATTTACTTTTTTTTTTTTTCTAAGGGGTCGTTGGAAGGGCGGATTGTGTGAGTAACTACTCTCTTGTGATGATTGTTTAAACTGATCTTTATTTCAACTCACCTAATCTGGTTATCACACTGTCAATGGGGCTTAGGATATTCTGACTGTATACTCTGTAAAGGTGTAAGACACAACTAAAATAAGGGTTATTATGTTTTACATTAAACTGAATCTGAGGGTTTGTGAATTAATTCTGCATTGTCATTACTCCCAAGTCCACTTCGACCCTGATTGCTTATACCTGTTGGGGTTCCTTCAATGAGTTAAAAAGATTTGTTTAAAAATTATTCCTATTCGATGGGAACTAGTGTCATACAGACTTTTTAGAAACAACTACTAAAATGTAAATATAAATGTCCACTGAGCACGGTTCCCTAAATTCTAAACACAAAATAACCCCAGGCGAGTTGACATGCCGTTAAAATCTATCGGGATAAACCTAGATATTTGGTAAATGGTTTCGTATATATTTCAAAATGAATATTTAGAATAATATTTATGGCTTACAATTCATCAATATATTCAGTATCTGTACATGCCCTTGACAAAGTTAAGAACGGTATCTTTAAGGCTAAATTATCGCTAAGATGCAATTTTGCAAATGGTCAAAATGTAAGTTTGTTGACCTTTCCCTTCTCTTGTGAAATGAAGTGATCACCTTCCAATTACCAGTGGAACCGGTGACCTGCAATATGACTGACAAAAAAGGATAAATCATTTGAATTCTCGTCGTATGAGAGAGAAATGGTCACGCGAGAGTTGTAATCGTCGAAAACGGTCTGTCAGTAAGTCAGTATATATTTACCCAAACCCTCTCTGACAAGCATAATTTGACCGAATTTGTGTTTTCTTCTCCTTGATAAATTGCCTTACAAAAAATAAAGAACCTTCCCGGGAAAAGAGATGGATGCATGTTTTTCTTAAGGGTAATTAACACGAAGAGAAACGCAACCAGCCTCGTCCAGGATTTGAACTCGAGTCTCTGATTCCATTTCCTAAGGCGATAGTCATTACGCTAAGCACGCCTCTGTAAGTACTGAATTGATTAGAAACCCGCAGATTGCAAGAAATAACATAAATTTGGGGGGAAACGAAATTGCACTCCCCTAGAGTGGAGCTCTGATTAAGAAATTCCTTCATTTATTAAAAAATAACACTTCATATAGGTCTGATATTTTGACAGGTCTCCGAAGAGAGATTACAACATCAATAATTGGGTAAGTGGAATTTTTCTATGAGCACGTGTCTCCTTTTCCCCTTTGTTCTGATGTGAACTCATCCTCATCTCTTTAGCTGTTTAAACTCTCATCCACACCAAGTAACGCAACATCCTCTACAATCTCATCTGTCCACGATTCTCTTCTCGGTCTCTCACCGTGTCTGAATCCCATTTGATCAGTTCTTTGCCTCTCCTACATTTGTGTTGCCAGCGTAAAGAATCTTTCGACCAAACCTGCTATTATATATTCATATCTGCTCAGTTATTTTATGTAACTCAGGTTCACATTTCTATTTTGTGTTCTAAAAAAAATATCTATTTATTATAGATCGATGTGTTATGAAATAGCCGAGGGATTTCGGTTCATGCCTTTGAGTTTAGTTAGGCTGAGAACCTTTCGGCTCAGCACATGGGTTGGTTGGGTGTAAGATTGAAGCAGGTGTTAACGCGGGTGCGCGCGAGCGGATGGAGGTGTCACTCAGATGTCATAACAGTCCGAGACGATACTGGGTGGCAAGGTGCGGGTGACGTCACGCACCGGAACCACGCGGAAGTTTGTGTGAGAATTTGAAAAAAATAAGAGTCGGGTTTTAGACACAAAACGAGAAGGATCAATTTTGGAGCTCGCAGGCGCGAGGCGAACGTGCGCCCGATGGGGGCCGCTCGAGTTGGGGGCCAAATGAATAAGACAGCGTAGAAGATTGTGTCTCTCCTCCTTACGTCGAAACCTTTAACTCAAAGTTAATAAAAAGGTTTCTTACCTGAACAAAAAGTCGTTACGTGTTTTTGAGATTCCTGTTCTTTATATGTTCTATAGTAATGAACATTACATGTCTATTTCGCACATGGCCATATTCGTGTATATGGCTACACAACATAGACATATTTGGTGCCAGAACTTGGGCATATCGTTCATGATATGGTTTTCGATTGGGTTACTATGGTTCCACGAAGACGATCAGAGAAGCGGCTAAGAACAAGGAGGAATCTATTTCGGAGCGGCTTGTTCAGGCGATCGAGGGAGAGAGAGAGAGAACACAAGGCCCCAGAAAATAAGAAACAAGGAAAAGAGACCAAAAACACGAAGAACAAATTCGCCCCCCCCCCGAAAGAAAAAGGAAAATGTCCAGCACCGAAAAAAGAAGAACAGCGCAACCCCAAAAGAAAAAAAAAAAGGAAGGCGTGAAAAGAAAAGAAAAAAAAGAAGTAACACAACTCAACTCCAAGAAAAAAAAAAAAGGCATGAAGAAAAGAAAAAGAATAAGAAGGAATTTGCTCATTTACGTCTGTCATAGTTTAATTTACGAATAGAGTTTGAATGGTTGTGGAGGATAGATTTGGAAATAATTCTAAAATTTAAAAAAAAAGAAGAAAAATCGTTGGTAGCATAGAAAATTATGATTACTACTGTATGTGACTTTGTACCGTGGCGGGAGTAGAGAAAGAAAGAATAACAGAGAAATAAGCTCGCAGTGACAGAGAAGAAAGAAAGGTGGTCGCTGTGGGGACAGAGGATTGTGTCGCGCTCATGATTGACAGCAATAGTAAACAATATTTTGTAAAGACATTTTATAGTAATAACGTATTTTTATGAATGGATTTTACGATAGACGGGGTCATTGTAGGTGAAGTTTGTAGTAAATAACGTTTTTATGAATGAAAACTTGTAACTTGTTGGTGGTCCGGGCTAATAATATTCGGAGATTAGAATTTTGATTCGAGACCTTGGAGATTTCGCTCATCGATGGGATTGTCGGAAAAATTTCGCATATCTGTAGTTAGGACCTTCGTGTATATGGCCACGCAACAGATGATATGTATATATATATATATATATACGAGGATCATTAGATAAATTTCCAGACTTTTTAGTATGGGCACTTTTATTGATAGTACATACATGAAACTCTAGACCCTTTCGAAGTAATATTATCCGGCTGTAATGCACTTGTTGAACCGTTCCAACAACTTCTGGAAGGCCCCATAGAAGTCCTCTTGTGTAAGCGTGTCAATGACCTTCGTCACGGACCCTTTCATTTCCTCAATTGTCTCATAACGACAGCCTGTGAGCTTAGAAAATAACCAAAAGTCACTGGGAGGAAGGTCTGGGCTATAGGGAAGCTGAGGATCTGTCGCGATGCCCATCTTGGTCAAATAGTCTGTGATAAGGATGGAGTTGTGGACTGGTGTATGGTCCTAGTGGAAATGCCACTGACCCGATTTGCTGGCCTCTTCCGACGGAATCTCTTGCTGAACCCCCTTAAAACCTCAACATATTATTCCTTTTTGACTGTCAGTCCAGTAGGAAACCAGTGCATGTAGATCATGCCAGTGCTATCAAAAAAGGGATCATCAAAAGTTTGTGGGCCTACTTGGGTCTGGGAGAGCCAGCATACTTCCCCTGGGAACTCTGTCTCTTGGTTTCTGGGTCATAGCACTAGATTCAGCTTTCATTTCATGGCATTTTTTTCAAGTTTAAAACAGAATTTTATTGCATATCGTTCTTTTAAAGTGTCCTCACGTCCAGATCGCATTTTTGAAATTCAGCAGCTATGACAACCAGGGTTTAGTAGGGTGTATTCCAATTCCTGCTGTAGCTGTTCATTTGAACCTGAAATCATAAAAATTGGTCTGTCGTCTTATAAGATGTATAGCAATAACATACTGAATTATCAAGAGTCAACGACAATTTTAAATGCCTGAACAAAAAAAGTCTGGAAACTTATTGAATTCACCACGTATATACATAACAGTGGTATCTGTCAAAATAGAATGATATAACGCTTCTCTACCATTTTTAATAAACAATACCTTCAAATTAAAACCTGCTCGATTCATAGCACCATAAGTATGTCTCTATTAGAATAAACATATAAAATTGGGGAAATAATAAAAAGAGAGAGCGAATAAGTTCAAAAGTGAATCAAAAGGGTTTACAGTATTTTGGTAAAAAGGCACAATTCGGCAACTCCAGACGCCGACCTCATAAAGATGACTAACCACACCGAATTAGGTGATGACGAGCTCGCCTGGATTTATTCGAGAGCTACTTGCTTGGATGTGCTTCTATGGCTTCGGAATCCAGGATTGTTGGCCTCTCTGAACTTGCCAGGTCTTCCAGGTTTTTGCAACCAGAGAGAATTTTCTTTTAGTTTTTGTTTACTATCATCAACTGTGCCTTCATCTTTCGCACAACGAATATCTTTGGTTGTCCACAGAGTTTTGGTCGAATTTGAACTCATAAAGCATAAGTTCCCAAATTAGACCATGTTGAACTTTCATCTGCCTAGTTTTGAAATCACACACAAGGTGAAGCAATGCATAAGATATCAGCGCACCAACTACCACTAAACTACCGACCACAACAGGTACCTTTCCCGAATTGAAAATCTTTGGTTACGTGATATACACGCTTCAATCTAGCCAGTAACAAATTATTGCAAAACGTTTGACTTGCCCTTTTGAATAAAAGACACAAACAAAATAAATATCAAGTCGAAACAACCAACTAATAATTACTTGTCAGAAAAAGGATTGAAGAAAAAATCTGACATGGGAATTATTTTCAAAATGTAAAAGAAAATGAGAATTTTGTATTCACAATGTTGTTTATGTTTAATAATGTATCCGTCAAGACAAACATATTATCAGAGTTTATTGTCCTCGATGTTTAAAGTTTATCGAAAATCTAATTTTAATAAAAAGAAAATGAACGAATTTCTGGCACATCTGGATCTCATCGAAATATATACAATGTTAGATTAACATAATTTGCGACAAATTCCTGTTGCTTAAAAATCGGATGACCTTTTTTTCAAGTCATTTTGTCAAATCTGAAAAGAATTTGAATTTCTATGGTTTTAGACGAGGGTTCCTATTTACAATATGAATAAGATGTTGAAACGATCACTGACTTTTCGCCATGCAAGTTCATAAAAGACGAGATGAAATGAAGAATAATAAGAGAAATAAAAGAGCAATCGAATAGGATCTATTTGTTCTTTAAAAACCCTCTTCACACACACACACACACACACACACACACACACACACACACACACACACACACACACACACACATATATATATATATATATATATATATATATATATATTGAAATTCTTACATCAAAATATTCTGAAAATGTTCTGATTGTTAGGCAAAGGCTTTTCACACCATCCTACAGGATGTGATAACAATTTACATAATACTGATCGAGAGATGAAGGTCAAAGTTCATACCCCCAGACATCAGAAACTATGAGTGTCCTAGTGAATTATTGTGTGAATTAGAAAGAGATAAAAACTAAAAAAAAGAGGGAGTTTTAAAAGTTGTGAGGAAGAGACGTCTGTTGTAGAGCTTTAAGTGAGATCACCCCTACGTTTCGATTGATGTGCCATTTGGCCTTTTTCAGGTGTTTCTTGTTGAACTCGAGGAGCCTGCAAGTTGATCCAGGTAAGTGTTCCATAAGTTCGAACAATCTATTTAATCCAGGTGAAGTAGATTTTTTTAAAATTCCGTTTAAAATAATCAAGTAATGGCATATTTAGTATTTCTTGTTATTTCGTCTGTCGTTACGATATTAGGATTGAACCTGTAATATCCGGATGATTTCACTAAGAACATTAAGAAAAATGAACACCGATATCCGTTATGCCACCGCTTCTGCTGAATGATTCAGAGTTTGGAACCTATAAATGTAATACTTTTATCTAGACTTTCTATTACTCCAAATGTATGATTTTTCTAGTTCTGCCGCTTCTTTGTGGAGATAATTACCACATATAACGAGAAAGCCTTCATTATATGTTAAGAATTCCGCTCACTTCATGAAAGAAAATCAGTAACATTACCATTCATTCTTACTTGATGGTGAATTTAGATGTTGTAAGTCTGTTCACAAGGGTAACCATTGATGAGAGTCTTATGGTCGCACATGTTAGCTGCCCATCCCTTATAGGAAGAACGCACCTATATTCCAATATAAAATTTGATAGAAATGTTGACTTTCTGTGTAAAAGCAACCTATTACAGAACGGGCTCTAATATGTACTGACCAGAAGGCTGACTGACTATGGGTTCGACATAGTCCTCAGTATTGGCCAATGTATACATGGAATACTTCGAAGAAATAGCTGTAGGATATACATCACTAAAGCCATCTATGTGGCTTAAATACGTAGATGTTATGTTTATTTTCTGACCTCATCAGAAAGACGTTTGAACGCTACTGGATCGTGTCAACTCAATCTAACCATCTATACAGTTTTAGTGATGTAGAAAGAACAAAAGAATAAATAGTCCATCCTAGATATTAGTAACTCACTCAGAGCAAAGATTCACTTCATCCATGTATACAAACCTAAATCTAACCTGACAGCACCTCAACCTCAACTCCCCCCATCCATAGAAGATAAAAGAAGAAACCGTTCATTGTGTTTAACATCAACCAGAAGATATAAATTGTGACACTGATACGTATTTATAAGAAATGTACAGCTTAACAGATATCCTCAGTCAAAACAACTACTCAGAAAGCATAGCATTAACTCCAGGAAATTTGGAAAGAACGACGTAAAATAATACCCGAAAACAATTTGTCACTCCAATGTTGAATCTCTGAGCGCTTATATGCAAAAGACTGGTAGCCCATATAATATCAGGGCAATATTCAGACGTGGCTTGACTCTTGTAAAATATCTATTTCGAATAAAGCCCCCAACAGAAGACAGCATGTTCAAGAATTGTATATATTCCACCCAATGTAGCCGTGGTAAAGCATACAAATGCGAGATATACCAGTCATAAAAAGTAAGGCTACATGGACATTAAAAAGTAGTAGTATATGCTGAAATCAAAAAGTTGGGTATCGCTGCTCATATATGGATGAAAAGGGAAATCATCAGACCTTCTGGAATGAAGTCAAGATAATAGAAGGGGAAAAACATTGGGGAACAAGACCTCTCAAAGAAGCGGTGTATGCGTTAGGCAGTAGTGAACGCTTGAGCAGAACAAGAAAAGAGATGAACACAAAATGAAAGCCGCTACTTTAAACGGCTTGGTTAGATATAAAAAAATTAATTGCCGCATGAGTAAAAGTTTTTAAAAAATCATTCATTGTAGTAATATAAAGTCTTGCTAAAAACATTAGCTTTACAAGTCCCAAATATACACTCTGAAGTGACCCTCAAGACACGTGACATAATGGATATGGGTGTTAATTTAATACACTTTTAAGTACAGTCATTTGGAATTTGTAGTTTCAATGCTGTCTCTCGACGAATGCATAATTAATATATCTTAACTGTAGTAACCGGTTGTGTTTAATGGAATTATAGTAGTCTTCTTCACCTGCATTAGATAAATTGTTCGAAGTTCGGTGATGGTTAACGAGTTCAACTAGAAATACCTAACCACATCGGCCAAAATGTTTTGTGTATAACAATAAGAATGAGGTCAATAAACCGAATAATATAAAATGTCCGTTTTAAAGTTAACTATTTCATAATTATTATTTATCCGTCCTTAGTAATACGTTTACAAGTATTCCTATCAAATACAAATAAGTTTAAAACAGATCATTTTGATCCTTAGATGTTACCGTAACAGGTGCTACAACTGTAGGTCACATTGAAATATTAAGAATTCTGTTAGAAATATAGTCTGTTGAGAGAATATCGATTGACTTTCAGCATTATTTCGGAATTGGCGTCATTGACAGAGTCCAAAAACTTTTTCGACCCCAAATCGTAAAGTATGATGTTAAATTTTTTGCGGAACATTGAAGATCATTCTTAAATCCGATTTTGATGCTCTTTTTTATTCATCAATTTTATTTTCTGCAACGCAGATGACATTTTACGAAAGCAATAATTAAACGTCGTCAGTTACCGTTAAAAACTGAAGATTTGAATGATTTGCTGAAAACCACATTAACAGGCAGTAAAATCAGCAAAATAATTAATAGAGGAAACACACACACACACACACACACACACACACACACACACACACACACACACATCGGGAGTGAAAGACAGAGAGAGAGAGAGAGAGAGAGAGAGAGAGGGGGGTAAAAACGTTATTTGAAGCATTCACGTGTATGCTGTTGTTATTTGAGTTGCCAAAACCAATTGAAGGACAAATTATTTACTTGAAAATTGTTGTTTATTCCAATCTTTGTTAATTCAATCAACACAATCAATTTAAAATTTGAATTTAAGATGTGTTGCACATTTTATTATATAAAGAAAATGCATAAAAATATGAAAAAAAATGTTACTTTTTAACTTAATAATCTTGTATTGATTAAAAATTTAATGAAATAATTTTCCTTGACCTTTTAGATAATTTTAACATTTTTAAACCATTTTTTCTTGAATATTCATTCTTTTAAAAATTAACGAATGTGAAGAAATCCATTTCTATGTTTTTACGGTGTATGAAATAGATTTATTTCAGGTAGTATTTAATAATAAGAATATTATTCAGCACATCCTCAACGAGAGCAAGACGAAACGAAAAATTCTGGCTATGGCCTGGGTTGACTATAAAAAGGCATATGATATGGTCCCACAAAGAAGGTTAATAAACTGTCTCAAAATATAGAAAATATCTGATGAAGACATAAACTTTAATGAGAAAACCATGAAAACCTGAACTGTGAAATTGACAGCAGTTAGTCCCATCAATGCTTCAAATAAATCTGTTAATAAATTATTCGTATTCAGTCGGAATTGTTGATACAAAATAATCGTCTACAAAAAACTGTTCAAAACAATACATAAAATATAAATATACAATGTATACAATTTCATTTCTGTTATTGAACAGTTAGATCCCAAAATTACATTTTCAACTTGCTACAACTTAATCATCGGTCATATTTATTAAGTCTTTTCCTCCGTCACCTACTAAGTATTTGATCTTTGAGCTATGTCCGATGTCTTATTTGTAATTTTCGAAGTCAACCGTAATTTTTAAAGAAACATTGTCGGCGGAGCTTACAATAAACTATCCACAACAGAGAGGTAAGACCCCTCACCCCAACGAGGGCCTTCTTTGGTATGAAATTAAACTGCATTTCATCATGTAGCTCCAATGATTTTATTCAATTCTTTTCTTTTTATAAAAAGTTCTCAAAGATCACTGATTTAAAAAAAAACAACATAAGTTATTAAATGTTTGAATATATTAATTACACATCACGTTACATTGAGTAATGCTTTGCTTTAAACTGAAGAAAATGTGTGTTGTTTAATAGTGTCTGTAGCGAAAGAATGACAAAAACCAAATACCTGTGTGGATGTTTGAGTCTTTAAGCCCGCCAAATCTTTCTCTGATATGTTTTCTTGCTAATTTCCGATATTATGAAGTAAAAAGGGACGGCTCAACAGGTTCTTTCTCAGCTGTCTCCTTTTCTTTCTTTCTTTCTTTCACTCTGAATTTTTCATTTTGGTTTTTTATTTTTTCCTTCATTCTTTCTGTCTTTCTTTCTTTCTGTCCCGTCGGCTGGGGCTGTACAATACACCGATTGCTTCCCAGCATAGGATTAGAGCCCCCATCAACTAAACAATCTGATGTTGAGGTTCCAGTCATGTTGGAGTTTTGGGGAATGCAGAGTATCCCTTCATTTCCATCACTCCCAGGACCACTCTGGCCCGGAGTGGTAGAACCTGATACGGACCTATTTATGGGCCAAATAGAACTAAACTATGTACTTATGCTAAACTAATTTTTTTTCTAATAGAACTGTTTTGACATTTAAATGTTTGTAAACAAAAAGTATACTTATACGAAACTGAATTGTTTGAAATTTAATTCGGCATTAAATGACCCAAAAAGGGTTGATACTCCGTAAAACAAAACAACCAACCAACTATCTTTCTTTCTTTCTTTCTTTCTCTTTCTTATTATCTTCTTTCTTTTTTTTTTTTTTTCGTTCTATCTTTCTGTGGTTTTTCGATTTGTAGTTGATTTCTTTTTTTCTTTATTTGATATTATCTTCTTTATTTCTCTGTATTAGACTTGAGCATTTGTTGATGTCTCAGTTGATGATGATGACGCTCTTCTACTGAAATCGGCGGTACCAACATTCAGTTTGATTTCAATTTAGTAATTTTTTGATTTGCACGTCTAAAGGATCCTTGGTTGGTTTCCAAAATGGCCGATCAGTGTGTTCAAATGTATCATTTCACCTGCAAATGTCAGATAATTTATCGCGTCAAGACAATTTCTAAGAAACTATTTCAGTTATCCTGAAGAGATACTAGTCAGAATGCACCTTCTTTTCTAAAATGTGAGGTGACGAAAGGATAGTCGACGATTTGTAGAGAGAAAGTTGAAAACTACTCACTAAAACTGTCTATTACATTGGATTAGGATTCAAAACACGAATGATTTGCAGGATTTCAAAATATATGCACGGAATACACCTGTAAATAAACAAAAGTCACAAAGAAATAATATAATCCTTCTCTTTTAATACATTTGGGTAGAGATATTTAGCCGTGGGTTCCCCGTAGCGTAATGACTAACGTGTTGGTTTGCAACATCGTTGTAGCGAGTTCGAATTCCAGTCGCTCTATTAAGCTCCCTTTCCGAATGATACCCGTTGTGAAAGGCGTGAATCACTTTTTCCCTGCTGTTATTCTACAAAGATCGCTTTGCTATGAATAACCCACAGAGGTTGCTATACAATTAAAGTGAACTGCATTTACCCCTATATACTGGACAGGAACTGAAACAAGATCAAATTTTAAGTGGAGTAAGGCTGGTTTGAATTCAGGGTTTTCCTTTTTCATAGATCAGTTGCCAAAAGATCCCAGTCTATCCAAATATTCACCCACAGCTGTGAGAAAAACATTCGGATTCATGCCTTTCTCATAGGCATATGCGTAAATTGAAACGCAACTGTCCTTTTATAGGATATGAACTCCGGTCCTGGTGTCCATTTCCAACGGTAATGTCGACTCCACCATGCAAACTTCAGGGGTTGGAATATTTAGAGGGAAGGAACTTAAGCCATTAAAACTCAAGTTTAAGATTCTTTTTATTTTTTTTTTGTAATTAGCAAGTTTAAAAGATTTTAATTTAATGGAACTAAAGGAAAAATTATTTCAGATTTCTAATTCGTCTTTTTAAGAAGACTCGGTAAGTAAGGATATGAATATTTACGTTGATACAGCCTCTGTTGTTCCTAATTATACAGTAAATTACTGTTGTTACTCCCAATCAGCTGGTCGTCGAATATTCTGGCTGTATCGCTAGTCGACGACATAGACCCCTGCAAAATGAGTTGTCCTGGGTATTACAATAAACTGCATATGATGGTGAGGATCCACTCCGGGAAATCTGGGGAGCGTGGAGTACCTTTTATTTGTCATCACTCACAGGTTTTTTTTTTGGATTCGGAATGGTTGTATCTGTTTGGATTCCGTCTATGGGGGTCAAAGAGGTCAGTTTGAAAATTATCAACATTAGATATCAATGCTTGATACGAGAAAACTGCGTGCAAACAAATTATTGACGAGAGATAATTACTTCAAAACAAAAAAAAAGAAATTTAAAATTGGAAATCATGATATCATGTAAATGTGAGCAAAAAAATCTTAAGAAAAAAGTTTGCAAAATGTAAAAACAAAACTTCAATGAACGTGGTACTCAGATTGGCCTGCTGTTAAAGTCAATCAAGAAATTAATTACTCACACACACACACACATATATATATATATATATATATATATATATATATATATATATATATATATATATTATCATCCATAGACAGATAGTTTCGTTGTATCACAATTCTTCAATGTAACTAAACACGCGGGATGCTTCAAGCTAAGATCGAAACCCGGCTGACTTTACGTCTGTTGGTTATCTTACCCCAGAGTTATCGTCATTCTCAGCGTTAGTGCAGGAATTTTTTACGTGTATGCTTTTATATATACATTATAGGTTATCTAGTGTGTGTGTGTGTGTGTGTGTGTGTGTGCGCGCGCACGTGCGCGAGCGAGGGTGTGTGACTGAATTTTTTAGATCTCATTCCTGAGTTGGTAGAGCAGCTGGTACGCAGATCGAGATTAGTTCGAACACATGGCTATGTGAGTTCAAGTGTCATAGGCAGTTTATTCTTGTTTCTGATACATGCTATTTGTTGTATAACTGACAAAATGAGTGAATAGTGAAAAAACCTGCGTGAATGAGGAATAAAAGATATAACAGACAAATTATATAGAATAATAATAATAATAATGATAATATTAATAATATATATATATATATATATATGTGTATATATATATATATATATATACATATATATATAAAATGGAAATAAAGGCAACGGTATGTAGATAACAATATGAAAAACAGGATATTCCAAGGATTTATTAATATATGAATAATATACCAACGTGGCGATTTTTCTTTTTTGTTACACCATCATCAGTGAGATGTTAGTATTCAATGTTACACCTCACACGAAAATTATCATCAAATGAAAAAATTTAAACGAAAAAATTAGATAATGTCTGTTTTAAAATGTATGTGAGGTATTTAGCGTTCACTTTTTCCTTTTTTTGTTTTATTTCATTTTATATTATATTGTTTTATTTCTAATTATAATACTATCAAATAAAGGTCCATATTTTTTCTAACTTATTTCATCATTCAGTTAAATTAGTTCGAAATACTGATATTCAAATTAACTTTTATTAATTATTAATAAATTATACTTACTATTGATAGTTTTGATATGATTTTAAATATGAATATCTTCTAAAGTAAATTTTTGTTGTAAACAAACCGTCAAACAAGATGAAAGAAAAAAAATTAAAAAGAGTATCTATGGTGAACGAGAAAACTACTCGAGACCTAACTATATTGGAGAAATCCTATCGAAGGGATGTATACCGGGCTTGTCTTCCTCGTAAGATATTCAGGACCATTCTTGAAGAGGACGAAAGCAGAACCTCAACAAATGGACCGAAGAACAACAAAACTAATGACGATGCATGAGGTCTTACATCCTAGAGATGACATAGACATACTATATACGAGGATCATTAAATACATTTCCAGACTTTTTCGTATGGAGCAAGGTGTGGACTATAGGAAGGGTGAGGAGCTGTCTTGATGCCCATCTTGATCAAATAGTCTGTGACAAGGATGGAGTTGTGGACTGGTGTATTGTCCTGGTGGAAATGTCACTGAGCCGATTTGAAGAGTGCTAGCCTCTTCCGACGGAATCTCTTCCTGAACTTCCTTAAAACCTTAACATAGTAACCCTAACCATAACCCTAACCCTTTGGCCAATCAACTCTGGTCTATGGACTTCCTTACTCCTCCCACACGTCACAGCATCCCTCACAGACTCCCTGCCTTCCTTGAATCTCTTATGCCACTCAAAAACTGATGCTCCATTCATGCAAAATGGTCAAAAAGAAGTCTGAAGCTTTCCATACGTTTCTGTGGCATTTATTCCAAGTTTAAACCAGAATTTTATTGCATATCATTCTTCCTCTAAAGTGTCAGATTGCATTTTTGAAATTCACCAGCAGTGACAATTAGGTTTTAGTAGGGCGTATTCCAATTGCTGCTGTAGTTGTTCATTTGAACCTTAACTCATAAAAATTGGTCAGTCATTTCATAAGATGTATAGCATACTGAATTTTCTAGAGTCTACGACAAATTTAAATGCTTGTACAAAAAAAAGTCTGGAAACTTATTGAATGCAACACGTATGTCAAGAAAAAAACGAGGAAGAGGACTAACCAGCATGAAAGATTGCGTCGATTGATCGACTCAGCCATTCAAAGACGACATAAAAAAGAGTAAAGAAAGACTAATTACAATCATTAGAAATAAACAGAAAGAACACCAGAATTAATAGAATAACAATAACAAGACAAGAAAAATTGGAGGAAGACAAACGACAAACAAGCAAAATTTCACACAAGAAAACTTGGTCCTGCCTAAGAAAGGGAAACCTTTTGTGAGAACCTGACTACAACATTAAAATCAGCCAGGATACTGAGAAGAGTCCTGAAGACTTGAAGAGACTTTCTGTCACTCACACTCCTGTGAAAAACTCTCAAAGTAGTAAAATAATAATGATAATAAGTAAGTAAGTAAAGTTGGCGACCGTCGTCGAGCGTGACCCAAAGGCTCCCTTTTTTTGATAACTCTTATACCTGCTGTAGGGGAGGGCGCTACTCCTTTCCCTCGATTACTCCACTTTACCCTTGATTAGTAACTTATAATGCAGAGTGCTACCATTTTTGGAGTCTTTGGTATGACTCAACATGGGATTGAACCTAGGTCTCCCATTGGCGAACACTCTAACCATCATGCCAATGTCTGGTTAACCTAAAAAAAATAATAATAATGATAAAGATTTTTTTTTCTAAAAACTTTATTTATTTTTTGTTGAATATTTTGAAAAGAAAAATCTAAATTCTTAAAAGGGTTCTAAAAGAATCCTTTTTAAAGGAATTGTAATAGATGGATTCTAATGATATTTGTTTGGAAATGGAACAACTTTATCGATGAACACTGGAGAATCTCGTTAAATTTTACTTAAAATCCATTCCTGGTAAACACAATTTTTGTCGCAAAGTATTATAAATCATAAAGGTGAGGAAAATATTTTGAGATTTGAAAATCTATAGAATTTACTTGATTTAAGCAATGATGGAAATAGATTTTGGGTACTAAGTATACAGTTATGTTGTATCTTGGATTTATTCACGGGTATCACGTTTGTGTACATCAGGGATGAGCGAAGAGAACACAGAACAACTGGAGGAGGTGGAGGAGGAGGAGGAGGAGATGGTTACCCTAAGGGGTGATATCTTAAATAAGGCCAGTTTCGAAGCCGTTTTAGGACTATGGAGAAGTGAAGAACACACACACACACACACACACACACACACACACACACACACACACACACACACACACACACACACAAAAGTGTATATCAAAGATTCATAATTTATCCCATTTAAATGTATATAAGTTTAAAATTCCACCTTCAGCGTTCTAACCAGAATACACAACTGCTCTTAATGTATAGTATGTTAAAAATTTATTCATGCTTGGAGTTTTGATTTGAGGTCTAAATAAAATAAAGATGTATACATATAAGAAATACACAAATAATTTCTTTTTTGATTGAAACTGACCAGATTTTTCTATCGGTAAACACAAAACAAACAAAATATAAATTAATACGAATGAATACTCTAAATTTACTTCTACTTTTCCAGGAACCTCATGAACTTCCTCCTGGCCATCATTAATTTCTAAATAATTACTTGCTTGATTATATCCGTGAAACTGATGGTCACTTCACAATATTGATATGTGAGCCCATAATCTTCTCTTTTCTCTATTTCTCTCCCTCACTCTCAAACTGCTTATTTATATATATATATATATATATATATATATATATATATATATATATATATATGTATGTGTGTGTGTGTGTGTGTGTGTGTGTGTGTGTGTGTGTGTGTAACATACATATTAATGCTCTTTCGAATTGGGCACCTTTTACTTTAAGACAAGCCAAAGCATATATATATATATATATATATATATATATAGTAGATTTTTAATTGGCACACAGTAGTATTTCACAGACCAGCACCATGTTATCGATTCTCTCGATTTATTGATTTGTTGAAGGATTAATAGATTGATTTTAACGGCATGTTAACTTGTCTTGCGTTATTTTATGCCTACTTGTTCAAGAATTGCATGCGTTTTTATTTACATTTTTTTTTGTCCAGTAACTTAAAAGTTTTTTTAGTTCACAGTAATATGATATCGCCTGCTCGTATTCGGTAAGAATAGTTTAAGCGCAGTTGTACTGTTTAAAATATTCCTATCAACAAATATTTTATACATACTTATAAGGTATCAAGCTATTTGTTTTATTTGATAATAGTCATTTGTTTGCAATTATATTGTTTCAAGTAACTAATAATGATTATCCTTTGTAAACAGTTAGACGAACCAGACATGCAGGACACTGCTGGAGAAGCAGAGATGAACTCGTAAGAGATGTACTCTTATGGATCCCCACACATGGCCGCGCAAAAGCAGGACGACCAGCACGAACGTACATTCAGCAGCTATGTGAGGATACGGGATGTTGTCCTGAAGACCTACCTAGGGCGATGAACAATAGGGAGGAGTGGCGAGAGAGGGTCAGGGATATCCGTGCTACCAGCGCGATATGATGATGATTTGTAAACAACTATCGTTTGAAGTAATTCTGTTCTTCAAACAAACAATTTAGTTATCAGTTATTCCTATCGACTCCGACTAATTTTTGAATAGATATATCTGACCTTTAGTGAGTACTGTAAAATGTGCTAGGATTGTGAGTAGAGTGGAACTGGGAATAATGGAAATGCTGTAATATTTCTCGTACCCAATGCTCGAGAACTAGAGCCTCTGCACAAGATTAAGTTTAGTGTAATACCTAGAACACTGGAAGAATTTTATTCTCCCACGGGTGATAAATTCAGCGTGTTCTAACTTCCACAGAGAAGGTGACACTTACTGGTTTATTGATATTTGCTAAAAAGAAAAATTATTTTTATGTACGAATAATTCATATAGAATGAAATAAAGAAACATCCCTGTTGTCTGTCTTAGATGAAAGCATCAGTTGAATTGTAATGTCCCAATGAGACGTTAATAATATATTGAATAATACAGAGATTTCATGACATTTTTTAAATTTTATTTTATCTTGTTCCAAGATGAGATTTGGTATGTATCGCGTGACATTTCTTTTAAGTTCTTGTCGAGATCTCTTCTCTAAGAAGAAAGTATTTTTTTAAATTTATTGTTGTCTCTGCAATCGCAGTCTGACTTTCTCCTGCCACTTGTCAGAGTTTAGACGCGCAAAACTATGCGAGACAAGACACACAACGCTAGATGGCGCTCAGAAGGCGAACAGCAAAAAGGAAAAGAAAAACTGTTTCGCCTTCATATTTTGGACAGACAAGTTATGACAGAGCACGCTACAACTCCCTCCCTACACACGAATATATATATATATATATATATATATGTGTGTGTGTGTGTGTGTGTGTGTGTGCATGCGCCTGTGTGTGTCTGCCTGTGTGTGTGAGTGTGTACGGGTAGTCTTTACTATCAAATAAACTTACGCACAAACGTATACCAGCCCAGTCGGCTGGGGCTGTAAAATACACCGACTGCTTCTCTGCAAAGGAGTAAGCCCCATCCCCCCAACGAATCTCCTGGATATGACACTAAACAATCTGATGGTGAGGTTCCAGCAATGCTGGAACTTTGAGAAATGTGGAGTGCCCCTTCATTGCCATCTCTCCCAGCTCCACTCTGGCCCGGAGTGGTAGCATCAGACAAGGGTCCTATCTATGGGTTAAATAGAACTAAACGGTGGTTGGAGTTTATTGTTTTTTTGCATGTAACTGCGTATTCAAGAGAAACTGAATTGTTTAAAATAGAACTGTTTTGACATTTAAACTGCGTACTAATGCTAAACTGAATTATCTGAAATAAAACTGTTTGACATTTAACTCTGAGTATTGCCTAGTCGGTTAGGGGTGTAGAATACACTGACTGCACCTCTGCAGAGAGGTAAGACCCCGCCAATGAGTATCCTAGATATAGCACAAAACAATCTGATGGTGAGGTTCCAGTAATGCTGGGGCTTTGGGGAAAACGGAGCATCCCTTCATAGCCATTGCTAACTGGTCCACTTTGGCCTGGTAGCACCTGATAGGGCCCTATCTGTGGATTAAATAGAACTAACGGCATACTTATATTAAACTGGATTGTTTGACTAAACTGAATAGTTTGAAATAGAAATGTTTTTAACAATTAAACCGTACTTACATTTAAACTGCGTGCTTAAGCTAAACTGAATTATTTGAAATAGAATTGTTTTTGACATTGAAACTGTATTTACTCTAAACTGAATTGTTATATATAGAGCCGTTTTGACATTTTACTATGTAAACAAAATCTATACTTACGCCAAACTGAAGTAGCTGAATTAGAACTGTTTGAATAAACTGAATAGTTTGAAAAAGAAATGTTTTTGACGATTAAACTGTGTACTCATGCTAAACTGAATTGTTTGAAATGGAATTGGATTTGGCATTAAATAACCTACAAAGTTTGATATCCCATGAAAATCAAACACCCACCCAACCAACCAAACGTATAACACACTCGACATAGAAACCGTATGACAAAAATTAAATAGGAATACTTGATATCGTATAACTAGACACAAAAAAATCTCTTCAGAAATAACTACACCAAAAATATAGATATAAATGTACAATGAACGCGATTCTCTAACCTCTAAGCATAACTTAATACTAACCGGCTTGAATCAATTGAAGTTAAAATCAATCAATAAGTTCATCATCTGAATGAATCTGAAACACGATTTTGATACACATATCAAAGAGTTTACCAAATTTGAATTCCTGCAACTGTAAAAAAAAGAAGAAAAGAATGAATTGTTATGAATTCCATTCAAGTCACGCTTGCAAACACTAATTACCACTGAAATTAATCAACCATGAGACTGATCAATACGTAGATGTATGACTATTTATGATCAGCGAGTACAATGAGCAATCAGATGTCTGCATAGCTGACTTATCAAATGTTAGTTGATAACAAGAAATAATGTAATATAATGGCCGAGGGATTTCGTTTTATACATCTTGCCTTTCGGTTTAGTTGGGCTGGGAACCTTTCGCTTAGCGCATGGGTGAGTTAGGTGCAACATGAGCGCAGGTGTTCACGCGCGTGCGCAGGGAGGATGTGTCATTCAGATATGTCAAAATCAAAATCCCAGATAGGAAATATGACCGGGGGGGTGTAAATGACGTCATGCACCGGAAGCGTGCGCGGAGGATTTGGGGATTTGAGAAAAGTCGAGTTTTTGCCGCCGAAGAAGAAGGTTGACTTTCAGAACTCGCCGAGGGATTGCGGCGGGTGCCGCACGTGGTGTTGGTAGGTGGGGGAGCAAATGGAAAAGACGTCATAGAAAGATTGTGCCTCTCTCTTCCTTATGTCGAAAAACCTTTGAACTCAAAGTTAATAAAAAGTTTCGTACCTGAACTAAGAAGTCGTAAGTATTTTTTGTGTTTCGGGATTCCTATGCAATCTATATATATGAGTTATGAACATTCTATGTACATTTCACATATTCATGTATGGCTATGTTACAATAATTGTCATTTTAAACCAACAAAAGAATAAACTTTGTATGTATTATAAACTCTATAATTTGTATAAAAATGAACTCTTTTCAATTTAAGTTGAATTTTCTTGAGTAGCTAAGACTGATATAAGTAAAAAGTAAAGTTGTCTCCCTTTAGTCGAGGTTGACACAAAGGCTCCTTTTTTGATAGCTACTACACTGAGGTGTAGGGACAGTGCTATACCTTTCTCTGGATTGCTCCACTTTCCCCTTGATCCCAACCTTATATTGCTGAGTGTTAAGCAAGGAGGCATCAAGTACCATTTTTGAGTCTTTGGTATGACTCGACATGGGATTGAACCCAGGTCTCCCACGCCATTGGCGAACACTCTAACCATCATGCCAATGTCAATCCCATGTCAAGTCATACCAAGGACTCAAAAATAGTACTTGATGCCGCCTTGCTTAACTTTCAGTATTATAAGGTGAGGGTCAAGGGTAAAGAGGAGCAATCCTGGGAATGGAGAAGCGCAGTCCCTACACCTTGGTCTAGTTGCTAACCTTAACCCTAACCTTCCCCTACACATCGATGTAGTAGCTATTGAAAAGAGAGCCTTCGGGTTACCCTTAACTTACTTAAGACTGAAATAAGTAAAGTTATGTTAGTTTGGTTGATTAGTTGGTTGGTTGGCATTTATAGTATATCAACCACTACAGACTATTTAATGCCAACTCCCCTTTATATATATATCAGATATATACGATTGTCAGTCAGCTTATAGATAATATTTCTAAAAGAGCCAAAGTTCATTTCTTTGCAGACAGCTAAATGGTTTCAACTATTTCTACGTAATTCTTATCATTTAATTTAACATCAGTGATTTTTTTTACTCACAGTTAAAGGGTTAATAATTTGTAATTATTTCCATTTAGAGGTCACTGCTAATTCGTTTGCACAATACTGAGTATTGCTATTGTTTGGTGGGGTATAGAATACCCCGACTGCTTCTCTGCAGAGGGATAAGACCCCCACCCAACGAATATCCTGGATATGACACTAAACAATCTGATGGTGAGTTTCCAGTAATGCTGGAGCTTTGGGGAATGCGGAGTACTCCTTTATTGTCATTGCTCCCAGGTCCACTCAGACCTGGAGTGGAAGCACCTGATAAGGGTCCTATCTATGGGTTAAATAGAACTAAACCGTGGTTTTGACAATTAAACTCTGTACTTTAACCTAAACTGCGTATTTATGCTAAACTGAATTGTTTTTGACATTAAAACTGTACTTACACTAAACTGATATGTTTAATATATAATTTTTGTATTTATACTAAACCGAATTAGCTCTGTTTGAATAAATTGAATAGTGTGAAATAGAAATGTTTTTGACAAACTGTGTAATCATACTAAACTGAATTATTTGAAATTGAACTATTTGCATAAAAAAGATTTGGTGTTAAATAACCTTCAAAGGTTGATATGCCATAAAAATCCAACCATCCAACTAACCAACAATTAAATGGTGGGTCCTCGTGGTGTAATGGTTAAAGCGATGGACTGCAGAATCGTAGTATGCGAGTTCGTACTCCAGTCGTGCTATTACGTTCACTTTCGGAAAATACCCTTGGGAAAGGTATGGACCCCCTTATCCTCCCAACTATGAGTTAAATTGTACCACTACTGTTCTTCTTAGAGAATGACTTTGGTATTAAATAAACTAGAAAGGTTGATATGCCATCAAATAAAGAAACCAAACAATTAAAGGGTGCCAAGTATTACTACTTAACACTAATTATTGTATTCAACATGATTCCTTCATTTGCACACTGTCTAATGCTTCCGAGTATCTAATTCCAATAATTCAGTTTTTGAACTCAGTCATAGTATTTCAAGACCGGAAATCGAACTCGCTTACTAGGATATCACAGTCCAGCACATTAGCCATTACACCATGAAGACCCCTTCCACGAATTATACATTAATAGTGAAGGAAAGCAGACCCAATACTCATATAAACGCACAATCACATACACTCAAATACACTCACATTAGTATTGGTCTATCCGACTTCCCAGCAAAGTTAGAACAGATATGATGTCGTATCAAAAATGATAGGGATGCAAAACTTGAGACTTCCGTCGTCACAAAAAATGCTTCAACCTCTCGGTATTACCCTTTTAGAACGCTTCTCATAACTTCTCAAGGGAACAAATTGACACCTTATTAATAGAATTATTTGCTTCCGAATACGTACCAATGTAAGTTAATTTTGCATCGCAATTATTGATTATTACTATGGCTGATATGTATTGAGCTGACTTAAAGGATGTAAAATCAATATATATATATATCAGTTTGATGAACTCTTTCGTCGATATTGAGGTTGAGGGTGAAGCCAAACTGTCGGACTGCATGAAGAAGTGATTTTTTATCGCAGAGTAGTATGAAGAACCATCATATTTCTTAGAATGGCTGATTACAATAGAATGGTGCACTAATGTGCAACAGATTCTTCTGAATAACATACCTGAGGTTTTATGTATTTTCTCTAAACTATTCGTCATATTTTTACTAGAAAGCTGGGGATCACACACACACGCACATATATATATATATTCTCCCCTCAGTGAGTTGACCACTCGAGCGGAGAATTTTCTGCTGCCACATACGTGTAAATGCAAAGCTCTTTCATTAACGGAATACTACAGGAGCCGCGTATAGGTAAAAAAATATATACGTAAAAGATTCCTTCACTTACAATGAGAATGACAAAAGCTCTGTAGTAAGATATCCGACTGACGTAAAGTCATCTGGGTTTCGATCCCAGCTTGAAGCATCTCACGCGTCTGGCAACACTGAAGAGTTGTGATACAACGAAACAGCCTGTCTGTAAATAACTATATATATTATAAAGCCATGTTAATACACGGAGTACTTTAAATCTCTTTTGTCATCCGCCTCAATAGTTCATTACTCTTATCGGGTCTTCTAGACTGCATCCAGTGTCTGCACAGAGCTAATGTATATAAATCCTTGTTTAATGGCCAACACTAGAGGGTCAATATATTGGGGTCCACCTGGGAACGTCGCTTATTAGTTCTCCTGCCGTGCCCGGCATGAGTAACTTTGCTTGCTTAAAGCATATAAACACTGTCATATTTGTTTTTATAAGGTGGTCGATAGCCCTGATGCTTGGGCCAGATTATGTAGCAAGGATTCGGCTTGGCAACACTACAAGGCTCTACGTAGTCTCCATATGGCATAGATCTTGCGGTGATATATATATATATATATATATATATATATATCATGGTACTGGAATCTCCCATTGAGAACAATGGATGATGGTTCAATTACACCATGTCATGTGCTTTTTCATATATACTTTAATTGAGATCTGTCACACACTTATAGTCACACACATAAACACACACACACACACACACACACACACACATATATATATATATATATATAAATCCACTCATCCATTTATCTATTCTTAATCTTTTGGAACTTTCGGCTTGCGTGCTGATTATAATCAGTAGCTGTCTGTTAAGCTCTTGTACTGGTAATTATCAGAACAAGACCCTCACAGACAACTGTTGGTCTGATGATTGCATTAGCGAGAAGCTAGTTGTCACCTAGCGTCGTTGACTCTCTCCCTACGCTATTGAAACTTATATATATATATATATATATATATATATATATATAAGTTTGTGTGTGTGTGATTATACTTAGCACAATGACACAGTAGTGAGATATACGGTGTTGATCAAATTCATTATATTTCCGTCACGTGATACGAACTTGCTAACCAGCATGCTGCATGAAGTGTTCAGATACTTACATTAATTATAATTATGAAATTAACTTTCAGCTGCCTATTATCAATTCTTTCTTTGACATAATTGGTTCTAATATCAATATTTTCTGCTGCTAATTAAAGAGATTCTGTTTCCCTTTTTAGGTTTTCTCTTCTTATCCATATCAACGTAAACTTGAGATAGTTCTCACATGTCTTCCACGTGACCAATTTAGTTTTTACTCCGTAACTCCTGCGAGAAGAAGATCTTACCTCTGGAAGAAAACTTTGATGAAAGTTCCAGGCATCCAAAGTTCTTAGAAAAAACACCGAGACTACGTTTTTCTCTGAAAAATTCCCTGCGATTAGCTTAAAGCAAAGAAGCCAGCCGAATTGCTCACTGTCTCTTGTCTCTCCTGCGTCGTGTACGAAACTTTTCTTTTAGTATTTTCTATGCGTACACAAGCATATTGCAATGTAAAATTTTATTGTTATTGTTAATAGAGTGATGCCTCGTTTTAAGAGTTGCAAACGTCTACAGTAAACTCATTCCTACTAACCTCCCAAATTGTTAGATGAAATTCCGACCAAGTTGCTTCAGTCTCTATTCTATGGATTTTTGAATGTACAGCATCTGTGCAGAAAGCATTGACTAAACAACAGGTCGGAAAACGCCTGTGGTCATCTTAGTGATAAAATCAAATCAGTAATTTCTGTGATTTTCTTTGGCAATCCAAGATCACCGTTTATATCGTCTATTTTGATGTGAATCATGTGGGAAATTCCAACTATAATTCAAAGCCAAATATTTTCAAACACTCCCAGTTTTTCATCCTCTTCCACCTTCCAGTCTCTCTCTCTCTTTCTCTCTCTCTCTCCTTCTCTCTCTCACTCTTTCTGCATATATGAATATTGAAACTATTTGTGCATAATATTGACAAGTCTTGATTGTCTTTCAAATATATTTTCGTTTCCATATTTTTTCTTTATGTTTACTCAAGCCTGAAGAAGCTACGGCTATGTTTCTTCTTAAATCAGATTAGTTTCCTTGTATATCATGTGACTTCATTCATATCCAATTAAAAAGACTGGATTTGACATCACGAATCTCTTCCCTTCTTGAGTGATTGTTCAGTCTAATCTTTCTAAGTCCCTCATTTATTTATACGCCATACAAATATGTCCTTCATTAACCTTTTTTCAACCTTGTCTAGACCAAGCTAAGCTTATTAAATATCTTTAGTAATATTATAGCAGTATATTAGTAATCTACCTAAGTGATAGGTTTTCAGTATTGATTATGAATTTGTATTAATAGTTGAGAAGAGTGAATTTGTCTGCCCTCTGTAGACAGCTAAACAGTTTGATGTTGAGCCATTAGATTAGCTATGCATAATTATTGGATGGAGGAAGATTTTTATATTAAAAATTGTTCCTGTTTAGAAAAGATGAAACTAACATCAAGGTAGCTTTCTAACAATAACCAATAATCCGTTGTAAGTTGCTAAAAGACGTAACGAATTATACAGAAGTTAAGTTCCCTAACTGCAGAAGAAAAAATGAAGACTTATAAGATATTTTATTCATATTTATTTATAAATTATCAAGTTTATCGAAAATCATTGTGGACGTGTCCATTGCATTATGGAGGAAAATAATCATTTAAGCGGGGAATTTGCCCTGTCGATGACTCAATCTCTTGAAGAGGGGTAAGACACTCGTTAAAAAAATGTTGTATTCTGGGTATGACACTGAACTGCAGCTGATAATGAGACTTCAGTCCAGAAGATCAAGAAAGTGTGCGAATCCCTTTCTTTGACACTTCTCCAAGGTCCATTCAGGCCTGGAATAGAAGTACCTGTCATGGTCCCATCGATGGCTCAAATAAATCTGTGGAAAAATTATCCGTATCCTATAAAGATTGACGTGATGACATATAAAAGTAAATCATTTCTATTAAGAATAGTTAACAAAAGCTATAATTGTTAACAAAATTATTACTATTGTTATAAGTTATTTGAAACCAAATAACTATGGACGTGCAAACAGCATAAGTATGAATAATTACTTGAAACCAAATAACTATGGACGTGCAAACAGCATAAGTATGAATAATTACTTGAAACTAAATAACTATGGACGTGCAAACAGCATAAGTATGAATAATTACTTGAAACCAAATAACTATGGACGTGCAAACAGCATAAGTATGAATAATTACTTGAAACCAAATAACTATCTCTATCGGAATACTTGAAGCCATGAAACTATTTGCAAATTATTTGTATTACAAAATAATACTTGATATCATATATCAGTGCATAAAAGATAAAAAGATAAATCTACAATAATGGCAATACTCAAAAGTGAAATAACCTTAGACGAATGCTGTTAAAATCAATTAATTAATCTTCGAAAGTAAGATAGATTTTTATAATTATTTTTTAGTAAAAACTTATAATCCCGTGAAAAAACAAAAATGTTTAAATTGATAAATCTCTTAAATGCCACTCACATTAATTTAAACGTATTTCTCCACAAAACCTGTTTCTGTCCCAAGACCGTTATAAACTTCACCATGGATTTAAAAAGGTCCCAGGTGAATCTCTTTTTTTGTTTTGGGGGTTTCTTATTTTCGTTGTTATACTTTTATCCTTTTTTCGTTTTATTATTTTAATTATTGTTAGAACTATCTAATATTTGGATGCATATTTCTAATTGATAATAGTGATTGTAATATAGATATTTTTTCAGAAAAAAATTGAATAAGCTAAAACTATTTCTTACATTTATCTATTAACACCAACACTACTTATCTGAAACTTTTACCCGATATAGTAGTTTATTTCTGCAAGTATATATACATGTATGTTTGTCTGTGTGTGGCAATACACTTGCCTTTACCAAACACTGGGATGATTCCGCTTTTAATCCGCTGACCGTTCCGTTTGACAGGTTTTGTCCTTGGATAACACGTCTAACTTGCTAAATGCCCTCGTTGTGTTTTTTTATCTAGACAGTAGTCGCTAATCGCAGTCGCCGGGTAACGAGTAGACAGAGGAGACCGCACAATTAAGAAAAAAAAACAAAACTCGACGCCAACAGAGAACAAAACACGGTCTGTAACAATCATAATATTTAGTAAAAAGATGTATTCAAAAATGGTACAAGAAGTGGGAAGTTTTTGTCAATGACGCAGTTCCCAAATAAACAGTCAGTTTATCATCATTTAAAGTCAGACCAAAGGATTCTAAATTCATCGAATAAGTTTACGGCTTTTCTATTCTCTCTTTTGATTGTCTGGCCTAAGGCAATCTAAAATAGCTGTTATGTTTGCCTTTCTCAATATTAAGAATTATATCCGAAGTGTCGTATTAGTTATATGATATTAGGCCTTCTTCGCTTCTTCCAAAGGTTCTTATTATGTTAGACATTCTTTGCTTTCTATAGTCTCACATAAGGTCAAGAAATCAGAGTATCGTGGAAACAGTTCGCTAGATCACTTCTCTCTGGCGAGGGACGAAACCTTTACTTAAATATATATATATATATATATATATATATATATATATATATATATTGTCATCCACAGACAAACTGTTTCGTTATATAACAACTCTTCAGTGTGGCTAGACACGTAGGACGCTTGAAGCTGGTCTCGAAACCCACCCAACTTTATGTTAGACTTAGTATCAGACCGCTCGACTAACACGCGTGCCACGACAGCTAGGGAATTATAAGGTATCAAGTAGCACAGCAGCAGCAGCAGCAGCAGCAGACTTCGTTTGTTTCCATTTTATACCTTACCGAATACCAGAGTGCTCAAATCGTTCGAAGAATTTTGCATTATGCGAGCGCCAGCCGTAAATTCCCTCATCAGAGTGCTCAACCCCCATAGGGGAGCGTATATATTGTCATCCGCAGACAGACTTTTTCGTTGTATATATATATATATATATATCATCTGAGGGGTAGGGTGGCGAGGCTGTTGTGGATATTAATTTTCTCGTAATATTGGTTTCAATAATTAATTCTACCAAGTCGGTTTGCAGCACCCTCCTTTGGTGTCGAATTCATTCCCATCACCCCCCCCCAAAAGGGGTGGTCTTCCTCAGTTTGGAATTACAATTAGTAGTAATTATTGCATAAGAAATATTTAAAAATTCTTTGCACATTTGAATTTAAGAAAACCTTATTGGGAATTTTAATTCCTAGGTAGCCACATGGGTGATTGACAAGCCCTGGCCTTGTGCTCAACTCGGTTTTATGGTTTTCGTTTCACGCTCTTTCATAGACATAACAATTCGCCTGCATTAAAAGAATGTTTTTTTTTTCTTTTCTGATCAAATAATATATTGTGATGATCTATACTTCTCTTTAAAATCCATTTGCGCCAACCTACACATTTGTAATCTACTGTTTTATTCTTCTAAAATCCAATTCCGATTCTTTTTAGGTGGGGTAATAAATTTGTTTGACTACGTCCCGAATTAAGCTACCCTAGACATCCTTTTGAGCAGCTTTCAAATCACACACAGAGTTGGGCAATGTGAAGCCCTGTGTCACCATATCTACTACCAGCGGTTACCAGCAAAGTCTTGAACTTCTTCGATCACACGGTATACGCGTCAGAACCTTACAAGTGCCAAAATATTGCTAAACTTTTGACACTTCCTGGTACACACACACACACACACACACACACACATATATATATATAGTTATGTAAGATAACATTACTTATAATCTAATCAACTTATTAAAAAATACAGCAAAATGAAATTCCTATTGAGCAATTCGACAGCTGAATCAACGAACTCAGTAAAAATTTTCCATAGGAAATCGTCAGATAATCAAATCATAAATAAACAGCCGATATCGTTGTGAAAGAGTTTTCAAATATTTTCTGATAGTCGAAAAGGGACGTCAAAGTAATAATAGTGAACACGACAAAGCTTACTAAAAGATTAATGCCTTTCTACAATGAAAATAGATTAGATTCGCTTTCTCTTTGGGAGAGACGTTGCAAAAATATTGACACTGATCCAGAAATGTATTCCTTTGGTCTTCTCATTTCGAAACGAAATCATTTATTTTCGCATCAATATTTGAATCAGTTTCATTGTCTTCTTTAAAGCGAATTCTCCATTATTTTTATTGAGTTTGGTTTGGTTACTTTGTTTAATGGTGTCAAATTTTCATGGGTTATCTAATGCTAAATCCATTCTTATAAAAAAGACAATTTTAGGAAGATAATTTGGTTCATGCCTTTCCAAGAATATTCCTCCGAAAGTGAACCTAATAGAGCGACTTGTGATCGAACTCACAACGATATCACTGTCTAGCTTATTATCTACAACGAGGACTTCCCTTATTACAATCAGTTACAATAACTTAGAACAAATATATTTACTAAACCTACGATACTGTATATACTTCAGTATCATCAGATTATTTGTTGACTTTTGCAGCTGGAAATTGTGACCGTTCTCAAGGCTGGATTAAGTCCTATATATTAAGCTCTGTAAAGGCCCCTAGCACATAGAAGATGATGATTCCCCACTACTTTGTATAGATTATCTTTAATCACAAAACATTTTAATTTAAATAAAATGTATTGCATCAAAGAGAATAAATCATTCATTCATTTGAAATATTTTGCCTCATAATTTAAATTTAATATGGAAATTGATGTTTGCTTCCATGGTATCTTCTGTTTACTTAATGCCCAAAGCACGGATTTATTTTACATAATGTTAAATCAAAACCCGAGTGTAGGAGTTGAACTAGGTTTAACCTTGGTTAACTGCTAGCACACAACAAGTCTGTATCCTGCATATTGTGTAATCCAATGAGGTTACGTTAAAATCTAAGCCTCAGAAAGTTACTCGGTACGTGAGTATATACACAAGTATTCAATTTAATAAATACGAGGTGAATACGATAAGTTTCCAGACTTTTATTGATAGTCCACACATGAAACTCTAGTCCCCTTCGAAGTAATCTCTTTCGGCTGCAATGCACTTGTTCTACCGTTCCAACAACTTCTGGAAGGCCCCATGGACGTCCACTTGTGTGAGCGTGTCAATAACCTTCGTCATAGCCTCTTTCATCTCCTCCTGTCTCATAACGACAGCCTCTGAGCATAGAGAATAACCAAAAGTCTCAGGAAGCAAGGTCTAGACTATAGGGAGTGTGAGGAGCTGTCTTGATGTCCATCTTGCTCAAACAGTCTGTGACAAGGATAGAGTTGTGGACTGGTGTATTGTCCTGGTGGAAATGCCACTGACCCGATTTGAAGAGTGCTGGCCTCTTCCGACGGAATCTCTTCCTGAACTCCCTTAAAACCTCAACATAGTAACCCTAACCCTAACCCTTTGGCCAATGAACTCTGGTCTATTGACTTCTTTACTCTTCCCACACCTCTCATCATCCCTCTCAGACCCCTGTCTTCCTTGAATCACTTATGCCACTCAAAAACTGATGCTCGATTCATGCAAGATGGTCGAAAAGCAGTCTGAAGCATTCCATACGTTTCTGTGGCATTTTTTCCAAGTTTAAACCAGAATTTTATTGCATATCGTTCTTCCTCTAAAGTGTCAGATTGCATTTTTGAAACTCACCATCGGTGACAATCAGGCTTTAGTAGAGTATATTCCATTTGCTGCTGTAGCCGTTCATTTGAATCTGAACTCATAAGAATTGGTTAGTCATCTCATAAGGTGTATAGCAATAACGTAGTGAATTTTCAAGAGTCTACGACAATTATAAAAGTCAGTACAAAAACAGTCTGGAAACTTATTGAATGCACCACGTACACCTTTTCAAATAATTCAAAAGTACACGGTGCAACAGAAATAACTCACCCATTTTAAACTGTTACCGGTGTGATGTAAGTAAACATAGGCAAGTGCTAATTGTAGCTCCATATTGTTGATATCTTGGCATTTTCTTTTTTTTTTTTTTTTTTACATAAGATACAATTAATTACGATCATGGATTCGACTGATGGACATCGTACATTTGCTGTTGAAACGTTTTTTAAAGAAATCAGTGTCTCTGTAATTTTTACACAGAGAGCGTTTCGTGTTCACTTATGCTACGCCGGAATGATGCTTTTCTGGATAGAATTTTTAGAATACATTTTCTATCAAGGAGTGAATAAAGAGCGTGAGGCATATTCCTCTTTTTAAAGAGAATTTTCTGATCCCAGAAAGAAATACGAAATAAACAGACAAATCTTTACGATATGACAGATTCTCACTTGACAATAATCATATACATATTTACCCAACCCCTCCGCTCGGGCAGGATATGACACAAGGTCAATTTCTAGCGGAGTTTAACAGATTTGAATTCAGAGTTTTCCTTCTCCTAGACTAGTTGCCTCACCAAAGCTGAAGAATCTAGTTTTCTCTACTATTTACCCATAGCTGGAGAGAGAATAATTGGATTCATACTTTTCCCAAGAGCTATGTGAAATGTAATCAGTCTCGTCCAGGATTTGAACTCGTGTCACCGTGTCCATTTCCTACGACGATAACCATTACACCACGGGCACCTTGACAATAATCATATCATGTAAGAAACAGGTTTGATACTCTTTCGGAGATTAGTGGATGCTCCTGTTGGTATATTGTTGGATGTTATATGAAAATAATAGAGTGATTCTTTAACATATCTTTCTTCTGGCAACTGGCAATAATGTGTTCATTGCATAGAATCAATGTTTCAAAACATTGCCTGTTGAAATAATCCCACGCCATAGGATAACTATTTCCCAACTTCTCAAAACTATTCATCTGTTAATCTGTCGGCGGAACTTAAAATATACTGATTGTATCCCATGCACTGGGGTAAGAATTCAACTCCAAAAAAGTGTACCCTGAATAAGACAGTAAACTGCATTTGATTCTGATTCGACTATCTTGATCTATGAGTATGAAGTAACCCTTCATAGTTATTACTCCTATTTCCACTGACCTGGACTGGTAATACCAATTAGATTCCCATATGCGGGCCAAATACATCTGTTTAAAAATGATTCGGATTCGATTGGACCATGTGCAAACAAAAAACCACTTAAGAAACAACTATACATAAGATGCAAATATGAACACAGTGCTTAAACTTCTCGGTTTAAAATAACTTTAGACAGGTTGACATCAAACAGTCTTTCCACATTATTTCTGAGACATCGATGTTGCTCATTTAGAAGCCAGAAAAATGAGATTCTTTGTCTTTCTATAATTCGGCAGCTGTTTTTTTTTATTAATTGGAGAATTTTTATGTACAATTTTCACTATATAATGTTTGTATTTATTTAAAGCCTTCCTATCGGATAGGAAACGACAAAATATTGATTTTTACACAAAATTCAGCTGGTCTGAATCTAGAGTTTTCCTTTTCCTTGACAGTTTACTGTAACAAATTGAGAGAAGAAATGGATTCATGCCTTTCCCAAAGGTATTCGAGTGAAATGAAACACAAAGAGCTTCATCTAGAATTTGAAACAAGCGATCGATTCATGAGGTTCCTTAAGGGAATTTACGTCGAGTGAAACGCAAACAACCACATATAGAATTTAAAAGAATTATCCATTATATATATATATATATATATATATATATATATATATATATATATATATACATTATCACCGACAAATAGGTTCATCTCTAATATTTTACTCACCCAGTCAGTGAAACTTCGAAGTCGTCGATGTATTCTTTTACAAGACCACCCTCCCCAATAGAAGTGTCAGGGATTTGACCCTAAACTTCATCTGATGGTCAGGTTCTTGTTCTGGTGATCGGGGGAGTGTGGAGCATCCTTAACATAATTACCAGATCCACTCTGACCTGAAGTGGTAACATCTGTTAGTGGGTCCGTTCTGTGGGTCAATACGACTGCATAAAAATTATTTATATTTGATAGAACCGTCTGCAAAAAAAAGGTCTTAAAAAACTAGACAAAGCTGTAAATACAAACGTACATTTTCTGAGCATAAATTAAACCCAGATGGGTTGACATGCCATTAAAATCAACCAGTCATTCAATCATGTATCTAAAGTTTAATTATTCGATTTTAATATGATCTTTTTAAGATTGGCATGTGAATAGCCGAATCTTGGAAAAACAGTGATTTGTGCTTTTAACTCAAATTTTTTTCAAAACGATTGAGTTTAACTTTTAAAGCACGTGTATGCATTCCACAAGAAAAAAAAAGTGTTGCAGCCTACTTTTGATTATAAACTCCAGCTGCAGTTGTCTTTCTACCACATAAATATGAGTAAATAACGTTTACTTCATTGACGAAATGTATGGGATGTTAACGAGTCAATAAAGCTGTTAATGGGTTCACTTCGTTCAAAGAACAGATGCGATGACGAAGGAGATATTTTTGTTTGTCTGCCAAACAGACTGGGTGTTATTTGCTAAACACTGATCTAGAGAGAATCAATTCAATAGTAAGAAAATGATGATGGCGAAATAAGAGATGTCTGAGTTGTGTGGCAATTGGAAAGTATCTGAGGGCATCAAATCAAAGATCCAAGCTTCCCTCTTTACCATTTCAAGAATGGTCCAAAATGATTATTATTATTATTATTATTATTATTATTATTATTATTATTTTTATTATTATTATTATTACCTTAGTTGATGGTTTTTCACTGGAGTTTGAGTGACAGTGAGTCTCTTCAAGTCTCCAGGATTATTCTAAGATTTCTTGCCGATCGTAATAATGTTATAGTCTAGATGGTCTATGATTCTTTAGTCTTCTAGACCCTTTATTAATTCTTTGGGGATTGCTCCGAGTGCACCAATAACCACTGGTATCACTGTCACCTTCATGGTCCATAGCTTTATTAGTTTTCTAGCAAATTCAAGATATCTATCTCTCTTTTAGCTTTCTTTTAATTTCATTCTTTGGTCGGCCGGGACAGCAAATTCGACTATTTGGCAGGGTTTTATTTTTCTTTACTAACACCAGGTTTTGTCGTCTGGCCGAGATTTGGAGATCTTGTGGTGTTTCAAAATCCGAGAAAATCCGTTCCATTCTTCAGGAGAGGTTCTGGGTTGTACATGTGCTACTTGTTCATATGAGTAAATCTAAATTTCTTGAACAATTCCCAGTGGATCATCCAGTCGTGTCTTGGCTTATACTCTTTTTACGCTAATTTGTTGGATTCGCTCATGTGATTAATCGTTTCGTCTCAGTCATCACATAACTTAAATTTGTTATTGTAGTTATAATTGTTCTGCTGATCCCAATTTTGTTTTTACTGTTTCTAGTCGGCTAAATTAGTCGTTCTTTGCTCTTTTTTATGTTGTCTTCGAGTCGTCCTGTCGCTGCATCGACACTATCCTCGATGCTGGCAAGTCCTCTTCCTCTTTCTTTTCTTGACACTTACAGTCTGTCGGTGTCACCTCTGGGATAAAAGGCCTTATGCATCGTCGCAGGTCTCTTATTCTCTAGTCGATTTGTTGAAGCTCTTCCATCGTCTACATTAAGAATGGTCCCGAATATCTTACGAGGGGAACAGCCCAGGTATTTATCCCTTTGATGAGATTGCAGCTATATATTTTGGTTTCGAGTAGTTTTTTGTTCTCCGGGGATATTCTTTTTTTTTTTTCACATCCACTTGTTTAATTGTGTTCGCTTCCAATATTCCTAAGTATTTGTAAGTTCTCTGGGCGTTCTGATTTTTCTTGGATTGGTTATTCTATTCCTTCCGTTATTTGTCCTTATCCACTTTTCATTATTAGCATGGTGACATTTTCTAATGCCAAATTCTATCCCTATATTCTGACTGTATATCCTCACTGACTGTACCTGTGTTTCCAGTTCTTTTTTCATTTTTAGTAAACAGTTTGATATCTTCCATATACATAAGGCGATTAATCTTTTCTTGTGATTTTGTTAGTTTGTGACCACCTACGCATTTCCTCAGTATCTGATTGATTGGCATCATCTCTATTTCAATTAATGCATTTCCCTTGAATATATCTCTCTGGATTTTCAACCTCAGTTAATCTTTTTCCTCCTGCTGTCAATTCCACTTTCCAGTTTTTCATGGTTTATGACTTTTTCGGCAACCTTTTATGTTTTGCTTCCTGAGAGAAGGTAATGTACTTTTCTTTCTTTAGACATGATTCTTTTATTGGTATCTACATTAGTTTTTTTCCTCTTGGGTCAGTGTTTGTGTGTGTTGCGGTGTATGGATCATTGTCATGTAGGGTTTGGCTCGGAGTCTCTGGCTTTCCTGTATTTATTGTCTCGGTTTGTTGACGTGTTTGCCTATATACATGTTGGTGAATTTCTAGTATTTCAAGGTCAGAAAACCGACCATTCTTTATTATTGTCCTAACCTGGTCAACGAGCTTTTGGTTTGTTGTTTTAAATCTGCCAAATTCTGTACAGATTTATATCATTCTCTTTCTATACCCTCTTTTGGTAGAATTGCTTCTAAAATAACAGTATAATGCTATTTTTTTTTTTTTTTTGTCTTCCCCAGTCCATTTTCTACGCTGTGATGTCTGTTGTGAGTGGTCGATTTGTTCATCGTTTTTGTACCTGAAAGACAAATTATTTCCACTCCTGTTTCTTAATCGTTCTAACACCTAACATTTGACCCCCTCTGCCCACACCTGTGAATGAAATAATTTGTAATTTTATTTCCATTTTTAGTCTTATTTTTATGTTTATTTTTCATTTTTATTTAATTTTTTTATTTTTATCTTTACATTTTATTTTTATTATTTTATTTTATCTTCTGAACACGAACTGTAACTCCACATTTGCTACTCTGCGACTAGAGAGAATCATGTAAATAGTTATCAGACGAGACGGAGATTATAGTAATATTCCCCGCCGAAATAAATTTATTATGACTACTTAACCAAGTTTGAGTCTCCATTTAATTGTACTATATATATATATATGTATATATGCAATATAATTGCGGAGGGACTTCGTTTGATATATCTTGCCTTTCGGTTTAGTTAGGCTGAGAACCTTTCGCTTAGCGCATGGGTTAGTTAGGTGCACCATTAACGCAGGTGTTCACGCGCGTGCGGAGAGGATGTGTCATTCAGAGATGTCAAAATAAAAATCTCAGATAGGAATTAAGACCAGGGGATTTGAGTGACGTCATGCACCGGAAGCGTGGGCTGAGTCAGTGAGTTGAGTTCCTGCCTCCAAACGAGAGAGTCAATATTCAGAGCTGGGCGAGGCCAGACGAATTTGTGCGCTACGGGCGCCGCGCGTTGGTTGGGTTGAGAGCTGACGATGTAAGAGTAGTCAGCATAGAAAGTAGTCTCCTCATGTCGAAAAACCTTTAACTCAAAGGTGAATAAAAGTTTCGTACCTGAACCAATTTCGTGAATGTCGTGTATTTCGGATTCCCTATGTCTATTTTACACATCCGTATATCTGGCTATGTAACATATATATCCTATATTTCTTACTACATATTTATCTATTAGAACTCTTACCTTTTATTGTTTACTTTTTATTTGGTTATCTTTTTCCTTTTACGTATCACTTTTTACCTCTTTACTTTTTTATTCATCCATTCACTTTGGATGATTGGATAATTAAGAGTAAAAAAAAAATCAAATTTCCCCTGAAGTCGCTTTACATATAGATTATTATTAAATAAAAATAGTTACTTAAAACCGTCTAATTGCTTACAAAAAAGGAAAGACTGACTTTAATATGAACTAACAAGAGTTGACATGTCGTAAACTAAGCCAATCATCCAAGCAATAATAAAGAAATAAGATTAATTGGTTATTTATCTACATTTTCCTAATTGATTATATTGCTTTTCCTTAAATGAAAACAAAAAAATAGAATAAATACTAAAATGTTGAAACAAGTTCTACTTTCTATCTTGTATCACGTGGAATATCATTGAACATATTATGTTTCCTTTTTTCACAATGAAATTTCATTTTGTTCATTAAATTTTATGCTATAACTTTATGGAGTGGATTTATACATTCGATTTCCTCATATTATTCTGATGTGATTTTGTGATCATTTGAAAAGATATTTTGGATACAAAACTAACTGTATTCGAAAGATTGTACAATACCTAAGATATCATAAACATACCACCGAAATTATAACTTTGGGGAATGTGGAGTACCCCTTCGTTGCCATTGCTCCCAGGTCACTTCTCGCCCTACGTGGTAGCACCTGATAGGGTCCTATCTATGAGTTAAATAGAACTAATTTCATACTTATGCTAAACTGAATTGTTTGACTAAACTAAATAACTTGAAATAGAAATGTTTTTGACAATCAAACCGTACTTACATTTAAACTGCGTGCTTATGCTAAACTGAATTGTTTGAAATAGAACTGTTTTTTTACATTGAAACTGTACTTACACTAAACTGAATTGTTTAAGATAAGAACTGCTTTGACATTTAACAGTGTGAAAACAAAATCTGTACTTATACTGAACTGAATTAGCTTAATTAGAACCGCTTGACTAAACTAAATAGCTTTAAATAGAAATGGTTTTTTTACAGTTAAACCGTAATTACAGTTAAACTTCGTATTTATGCTAAACTGGATTTTTTGAAATAGAACTATTTACATAAAAATGGATTTGGTGTTAAATAACCTACACAGGTTGATATGCCATAAAACCCAACCAAAAAACCAACCGACCGAAATTAAAATAGCGTAAATAAGATAAAACGATTGTAAATTTGATCTACCTTAATAATTCCTGCAAATGTATATATATATATATATATATATACAAACATATATATATATATATATATACAAAATGTAACTTTAAGGGTGTCTCGAATTCGTAAATGTTTTACTATGCAAAATACAGAAAAATGTAAAGAGATGTCACCATATATTTTCAATCAAAAATCTAAAACGTAAAAGAATAAGATTCATATTTTCATGGCCAATATGATCAGGGGAACTTATAAACTACAAGTCTGACGTATGCATTTCCATATCGCTTTACTATTACTTTTTTTTTAATTGATCATATAGATGTGTGTGTGTGTGTGTGTGAGTTAATGTCTGATATATCGTAGTAATCTTTAATTTTGGCGCATAAAACTCCAAGTCACAAAGTTTCCATGCTGTGGACCTTGGTAATAAATAACCACAAGTAAATATTGTTGTATAGTCACAACCAACTATACATACACATATACATACAGAAATATAGTCAACACATTAAAGACGAGCAGACACAGTTCTTTAGAAAAATATACCTCTCACTTTATTGAAAGGGTTCGAAATGGTTATTGAAGGGTATTATTGTGTGAGAGGTGAGTTGGAGACTGAACAGAACTGCAACTTATTGACCCCCGAACTCTTATGACCATAACAGCGTTTCTTTCCCGTTCTCCTTGGCTGCTCAACCGGGGGCCTGTGGATCCAGCCTCTCTGGGACATGGTCCTAATTCCAGCATCTTCTCTCCAACTGATCTGAGGCTCTGAACTCCAACTGCAACTGCTCAATCGGGGGCCTGAGGCCCTCCTCGGCTGGATGCTCGTTCTCTCTAACGCATCTTATCTCCAACTGACCTGAACTTCCTGTCGACGGGTTTACATAACAATTTGACGCCCAGCTACTTCCTGCGAGCGTCACAATTTCGCACTCAATTCAACCCCTCGACAGTCAAGGTCTCCCCTGATCTCCTGATATTCTCGACCGGATGCACCAGTTATTTACACAGGTGCATTTCTTCTTTTAACAGTTTGGCCGTGTCGGAGGTCAATATAAAACAATATCCGTTTTCATTATTTTCTGTTCAACTAGAAATAATAAAAATGTTGTGTCTTTGGTTTTGAAGAAAATTTACAACTACTTCTATATCAGACAGTAAAATATATATTCATTGTTTTATACTTTTTTCATTTGATAATATTGATTCGTTTTTCCTTCTTTTTTTTCTTTCTTTTACATGTGTTTTATCTCCCATATAGAAACACACATTATTTATTTACTTTAATGATAACATTATTAATAAAGAACACGAGTGAATTTTCTGCCGATCTTTATGACCCCTAGATGGGTCCCTAATAGGTATTACCAATTCGGATCTGTGTAAAAATGGGAGTAATAGCAATCAACTGTACTCTGCACTCCCTAAATCTTCAGAACAGTAGCCTCACAATAAATGCTGCTTCTTACTCTGGATAGATGTTCTTTGACTTCAAATAAACGACTTGGATTATTTTCCTTTGTATTATTCTACGTTGTTGGCTGGGGTTGTAGAGTATGGCGACTGGATCTCTGCAGATGGATAAGAACCTCCCCACTACAGACACAACGGGTGTCTTGAGTATGAGACAAAACTACATTTGATTGAGAGGCTCCAGCCCTGGAACTTTGACGAATGTGTAGCACTCATTGCCATTACTCTCAGAACCACTCTGAACCGGATTGGTAGAACCTATCGCGTCCTATCTATTGGTCAAATGAAACTGAAGAGTTTTATTTGTATTATTATTATTATTATTAGTTAGTTGAAACTATACTGGGGCGTACAAATTGTTTATATTTCGTGGGAATACTGGACTAATAAACTTACTAATGATGCATATTGACTCTTGACCGAGCCATCAATCAGTGACGCACATGTGTAGATGGGCGGAAACCGTCACGTGGTTCATTGGAAGTCATGGGCATTATGAAATGATCTGTGGAGATGTACGCGGCAGTGGAGTCAGTTGGGGTCAGTGAGGGCTGAGTCAGAGCCAGCTTCCAGTCGCTGGGAGCACCCCGCTTGCAGTGACGGGTGGCTCGCGGGGCCACTGGTGGAGCAGAAGTGCTAAGTGGAGTCTTGAATATGACACAGCGCGCTATAGTCAAGAGAAGAAGAAGTTATGGGTCAATATAGCAATTTGTCTTTGTCTCCCTCTGTCTGTCTCTCACACACCGTAGATGCGTCAAGCCTTTTAAGAATAATGTGTAAGAGATATATTTTATAAAGAAATATTGTCCTTTATCCTTCAACCGCGGTATATAACATTTATTCGATTTAGTGCTGAAGGCCAGTTCATTCCCACATGACATGATTTCGAACCTGAGGTTAAACCATGACGATCAAGAAATCAGCCGATAAAGAAGCCAACCAAGAGAAAATCCAGGACAGAAGGAAGAATTCAACACATCAAGAAAATTAGAAATGAGAAAGACGGAACGAATCTGAAAAGAAACGAGAAGGGGTAGGTACATTGCTCAAACTAAGAAAATATATTTTTTCTTCTGTGTATCTTTGAAGTCCGTATGTTCACGTTGATAAAATTTAGCTAATTACGAAAAAAATGGTTTTACCTTATTTCCAGATTTAAGAGTCGCGTCCCATAGAATTTAAATAATTATAAACAAAAAATTGAAAATCGATGATCAAGTTCAGTATATTTTCAATATGAGATTATACGGAAGTCGGCTATGTTTTGGGTAAACAGAGAAATAGGAGTAAAAAGGGAAGAGAAAGTAGAGAAAAGGAAGGAAACATGGGAACAAAAAAGAAAATATTATTTCTGTGTTATGTCAAAAAGGGACAGATTGTAAAAACAAGTCTCGAATTGGGGGACAATTAGAATTTGGAGCTTTTTATGAATGGACTTTGATTGTAAACAAATTTTTTTATGAATGAAATTTTCTAGCTTCTTGTGGATGCTATCTTAATGCGTAGTAATTTGACATTAGGATTTTGATCCGGACTCCGGAAAAATCCTGGCATCTACGATATGTTGTCGGGAGAAGGTTCATATACCTTTGGATCCATGGAGTGGGGGGAGTTTGAGACGAAAAGGTTGTATTGAAAAGTTTTGGGCGGAAGTCTTCCTGTGATGAGATCGAATTTTTGGGTACTGGTAGAAGCCAGAACAGGTTTTGTAAAGAGCTCTTGCTAGAATGGGGTTGAAAATTTTGAGGTACTGGTAAGAGGCTAAACCAGGTTGTGAGGTCGCCCTCGAATAGGATCGAGGTACTGCCAGACCAACGTTTTGTGAGTACCCCTAAAATGGGTTGAGAATTTTGGGGGCTTGGTAAGAGACCAGACCATTGTGTTGAAGAGGATATTTTGAAAATATGGATGGTAACTTAGGGTGTGCAAAATCTTGTGGTATGCGCCAGAAAATTACAGGCTCAGTTTTGAATCGTGATTGAGGGAATATTGAAAAAGAAAAAATGAGATGGACAGACGGGTAGTGGAGCAAGTAGTAGAACGAGTAAAAGTCTGTGTTACTTAGAAAAAGAAGCCCCTGGAAGTTTTATCTCGCCTTTAGAAGTGAGCAGGATACTAGCGTGGTGTTGTCTTGGTCAGAATAAGAAAAAGCTTCATACGGGCCATGCTTTTGTAGGGATACTTGTTGAATGAAAAAGAAAAAAGGCACTCGATAACTATTGAGAAGATGAAAGATAGACCAATAGACAGTGGTCAAAAGTTGAAAAAAAGGACGAAAACGGAAACGGTTTGTGTTAGTTGGAAAGAAAAAAGGGTTCCCGGGAAATTTACCTCATTTACCTTGGTTTGATTACGAGCTATGTTCATTCGTAAAGGGCACTTAATGGAAAACGTAAGGGTGTGAGCGAACCAATATTGACTTAGGTTATCCGCGTAAGAAAATAGAATGGGCAATTACGCAGAAAAAATATAGATGTATGTGTGTGTATGAAAATTATTGCAGTGAAAAGAAAAGAGAATTGAAAACAGAAGAAAAAAAGACAAGGACATTCAGCATTGAAAAAAGCAACATTTTACGAATTGAAATAAAAAAAAAAGAGGTAAAAAGGGAAAAGAGAAAGAAACTGTCAATAAGAAGAGGAAGAGACATTTCTAAAAACAGAACTGTCATCCGCATAAACATTTTTCTGAACCTTTTTTGACATGTTTTTGGCTGTCAACATTTTTTTCTGGTTGGACATTTTGTTTTGATTATTATGTTTTGACTTGTAATGTATTTTTGAAAAAAAATTCTCTGCAACCACTGAAAAACAGAAGGGTGTAATTGTTTGAGTTTGAAGCGACATTTCTGAATTTTTCATCCCCGATTCATTTCAAAAGATTTTTAATTTTTTGGGAAGGTGAAATCGCTGGAAGAAGAAAATCAGTTGCTGATAAATGTTTTGGCGTGATATATTTTGCTCTTGTAATTGCATGCATTTCAGTTTTTAATGCCATTTTGAGGTATTAGTTTGGCGTCATGATGACTTTGTTGTTAGTCCAGATAGGAGCCTGTAGATTAGATGACTGGCGTATGGTCATAAGGAATCCAGGCAAAATATGTTACCAGAGTGACGCGGGTCACAGGGTTTATGACTAGGATTTGGGGAATCAAGATGTTGGTCCCGTGATGTTTTTAGTATCCTCAAAGTTTTGCAGAGGAAGACCCTATGGTGTTTTTTTTAATGGAATATGTAATTTTGTCGTAAAGTAAGATTGCCAATGAAGAAATAATTCAGATAAGAATTAGAACGGGGTAATTGTCGCATGATTAAAAGGTTACCTTCTGTATATGAGTGATTTTGTTGTATTTTTGCCGTTGTTATCCTTGAACATTATTTTTATGGTATAGGAGTGGAGAGAGATGGACAGGGGCGCGAGGAAAATGTCCACAGATAGACATTTTGAAAAAAAAAAGGCGGAGATGGGTTGCAATATTGACACTTGACCGAGCCGTTAATCACGTCCGCACATGTGTAGGTGGGCGGTAAAAGTCACGTAGTTCATCAGAAGCCATGGGCATTAGGAAATGATATATGCAGATGCCAGCGGCAGTTGAGTCAGTTGGATCAGTGACGGCTGAGTCAGAGCCAGCTTGCAGTTACTGAGAGCGCCGTGTTGGAGGCTGTGGTCCTCACGGCGTCCGGTTGTGCACTCCCTGCCGAGAAGCAAAAGAAGTGCTAAGTGGGATCTTGAAGATAACCCAGCGTGCTATGGTCAAGACCAGAAGAAATGGGTCAACGTAACAAGCCGTCTTTGTCGTCCTCCCTCTTTCTCTCACAAACCACAGAAGCTTCAACCCCTTTGAGAATAAAGTGTGAGGGATATATTTTATAAAGAAGTGTTTTCTGTTATCCTTCAACCGCGATATATAGCATTAATGTTTGACAGTAATAGTTGAAACTGATTACTTTTGTACAAAAAAATTAAAAATATTATATAAAATTATATATGTTAGATAAGAATACTTGTAAACATTTAACTGCAAATAAATGACCTCTACAAAGTAATTTAGATATAAAATTAGCTACAAACTATACGTTTAAAAATCACATACTGACACACACACACACACAGACGCACACACACACACACATATATATATATATATATATATATATATATATATATATATATATACCCAACATCTCCGTTCGGGCAGGATATGACACAAGGTCAATTTTATGCGGAGTTTAACAGGTTTGAATTCAGAGTTTTCCTTCTCCTAGACTAGTTGCCTCACCAAGGCTGAAGAACCTAATCTGTCCTACTATTTACCCATAGCTGGAGGAAGAATAATTGGATTCATACTTTTCCCAAGGGTATTAGTGCTATGTGAAATGCAATCAGTCTCGTCCAGCATTTGAACTCGTGTCGCCGTGCCCATTTCCTACGACGATAACCATTACACCACGGACACCTCCAATGCCAAATCTTTTATATGATTTGGCATTAAATAACCCACAGGAGTTGTTATGCTAAAAAACATCAACCAAATTAATTAATTGGATGACTTTGTTAAGTTAAGTTCTCTCTACTTTTTGTTTTGAGAATGAAATATTAGTATCTTCGAAATATTGTTTTGCTTTAAAATATTTGTATACTATCCTTTAAGGCTACCAGCTATCAGTTACTTATAACTTCTACTGTTCTACTATGAGGAAAGCTTTTGCGTCAAATAACCCGCAATGTTTGGTTTACCATTCAACAAAGGAAACAAGTGTTATATTTTGACCTTCGACCCGGCCCAAAAATACTATTCCAAGGTAATACACCGGAAGGAAGTGACACATTCCAACGGCCAGTAATCGAAAGAGATCGCGTGGGCGGATTAAGGCTTATGATATGGGACAAGGTGAAGGTCCCATTGTGCCATTACAGTCATGCACCGGAAGAGAGTAACCTCTGAACTGCATGACAGTTATTTCCGCTTGATGACGATTAAACATTCGATTTCAAAGATCGTGTGGGTGTTGAGTTATTATTTAACTCAGTTGAGTTTGGGTCCCAGAGCAGTTGCCAGCAGAATTCCAGACAGTAGAGACCAGATGTGATAGGGAAGGCCACACCCGACCGAGGGGGCCCTCGGAAAGCCCCGATGGAGTTGACCCCAACATCAGGAGAACAAGAAAGACACAGCGTGACGGTCATAACAGTGGGGTCCAAATATGAAGTTTATGGTCGGTCAACAGCATCCTCTCACATGCAAACCCTTGAACAACCCTTTCGAACCCTTGCAATAAAGTAAGAGGTAAATATAATTGTAAAGAAGTCTTCTTGCGTCTTCCTTCCTGCGTTATCCTTCCTGCATCTTAATTGTCACTGCGTCGTAATTGTTGTGTCGTTATGATACGGCACATGACTATATAACACAAGCCAAAACAATTAAAAATAAATAGATTTATCAATGCTTGTTAGTCTCTGAATAAACAATGAGTTGTCAGTGAATAGTAATAAATATTTTTATCATATGATTATTCTAGGACTAAAACACTGTTAACACTCTGACTTAATTCTTTTGCAATACCACCCAGTCGGCTGGGTCTGTAGAATACACTGACATCATCCACTGAGACTCCCTGTTGGCCATGGGTGACGACTAGTTATGCTTGAGGACGGGATACTTGTGGCTGAGGAGTCCGTGACCTGGCACCCAAAGTGAGTACGTGACCAACAACACTCCATTTTGGCGCTAACTGGGTGATACGGACGATGGGAGAGGCCCGATCTGATCGATAGGCTGGTCTTGCCAAGCCGTAGCACCTATGTTCTTGAAACAAACGGACACCCGACCCTTTTTTTATCTTAGAGGTGCTAGAGGGTAATGGCTGACGGTCAGTTGCGCTGAGATCGCAATACTTGATATCATTTAAGCTGTGAACAAGCAAATGATTGATATAAAACTGAATTATTGTCAAAAAGCAAATGTTGAAATCATTTAGTTGTCTGCAAACAAATGATTAATAACAAATAGAATTATTAGTATTTGATAGCAATAGGAGAAAGCATCTAAACTTGTGTAAATAAATGAATATTAAATGAAATTGATAGTATTAGAAAGAAATACTTGAAACAATTTCATGAATAGAATTTCAAGTGTTGAATATCAATAGCAAAGAAATTATAAATATTTAGTTCAATTATTAGTGTTAGACATAAATAGTTATAACCATTTAACAGTGTGCCAAAAATGATCTCAAAGTCATTTGGAAATAAAATAATCTTCAAAATATTTGCTGAGATATTATATATGTGTTAACAAGATCGGTTCTTAAATTACCCTTACGGGTTGATATGCCATTAAATCAAATAACTAAACCAAATAAAACCTCAGAGTTGTATGCCGAATCAGTATATATATATATATATATATATATATATACCAACCCCTCTGCTCGGGCAGGATATGACACAAGGTCAATTTTCAAGCAGAGTTTAACAGGTTTGAATTCAGAGTTTTCCTTCTCTTAAACTAGTTGCCTCACCAAAGCCGAAGAAATCAGTCTGCCCTACTATTTACCCATAGCTGGAGGGAGAATAATTGGATTCATCCCCTTCCCAAGGGTATTAGTGCTATGTAAAATGCAATCAGTCTCGTCCAGGATTTGAACTCGTGTCGCCATGTCCATTTCTTACGACGATAACCATTACATCACGGGCACCTCCGTATATATGGTTTGGTTTGGTTTGGTTTGTTGGGTTTTATGGCATATCAACCTTTGTAGGTTATTTAACGCCAAATCCATTTTTATGTAAATAATCTGTTCTATTTAAAACAATTCAGTTTAGTATAAGTACACAGTTTAATGATCAAAAACATTTCTATTTCTAACTAATCAAGCAGTTGTATGTAACAATTCGGTTAAGTGTAAATACAGTTTTAATGTCGAAAAACAGTTCTATTTCAAATAATTCAGTTAAGCATATGCACGCAGTTTAAATGTAAGTACGGTTTAATTGTAAAAGTCATTTCTATTTCAAACTATTCAGTTTTACTCAAACAATTCATTTTAGCATAAGTATGCTGTTAATTCTATTTAACCCATAGATAGGACCCTTATCAGGTGCTACCACTCCGGGCCAGAGTGGACCTGGGAGCAATGGCAATGAAGGAGTATTCCACATTCCCCAAAGCTCCAGCATTGCTGGAACCTCACCATCAGATTGTTTAGTGTCATATCCAGGACACTCGTTTGGGGGGGTCTTACCCCTCTGCAGAGGTACAGTCAGTGTATTCTACAGCCCCAGCTGACTGGGCAATACACAGTGTTAAATGTTAAACAGTTTTATTTCAGATAATTCAGTTCAGCATAAGTACACAGTTTAGATGTCAAAAACAGTTCTATTTCGAGCAATTCAGTTCAGCACTAGTACGCAGTTCCAATGTCAAAACAGTTCCATTTTAAACAATTCAGTTTAGCATAAATACGCAGTTTAAATGCAAAAATCAGTATAGTGAAAGAAGCACGGTTTTGTTCTATTTAACCCATAGATAGGACCCTTATCAGGTGCTACCACTCCGGGCCAGAGTGGACCTGGGAGCGATGGCAATGAAGGGTTACTCCGCATTCCCCAAAGCTCCAGCATTGCTGGAACCTCACCATCAGATTGTTTAGTGTCATATCCAGGACACTCGTTGAGGGGGGGTGTCTTACCCCTCTGCAGAGAAGCAGTCGGTGTATTCTACAGCCCCAGCCGACTGGGCAATCCGTATATATGTGAGACTTTTATTTTTGTGGCTTCTAATATAAGTGTCGAAAGTAAAGGAAAGTATTTTTCGCAAAGTGGAATCTCTATAACGTACGTTATTTTTCAATGAGTTTCGTTTATCAGAACTTTAAATATATCGACCAACAAGACTCCAACATTCAATGATGTCGTGAAATCTAACCAGGCGTCTCTTTTCACTGCCACACTTCACATTCTCATATTTCGACTAGATTGACTCATAGGGCCACTAGTCACTTGTCTAGAAAAGAAAATATTAGTTCTACAATATTCACTCGGCTTAACTTTGCTGAATACATAAAGATGTCAAGTCGTTGGTCAGATACAGTGATTTCAGTTGGAAATAGGAGACGGCGTTCGAAATATTAGATTATTTGATAATTTTCACCGCCTTCAAACAATATTATTCAGTGTCACAGGCCGTTTACGCACATGCGCACACACATACGAAAATATCCATCCATCCACACACACACACACACACACACACACACACACACATATATATATATATATATATATATATATATATATATATATATATATATATATATATATATAATTAAAAATAGCTGGGATACAGAGACTTGCTCTTTTTATTGTGTAGGCGAGAAACTAACAGTCACCAAGCGTTGTTGCTTCTGTATCTACGTTATCCTATCTTTGAACTACATATGCCCTGATGATATTAGGTACTCTTTATTAATAAATATTGCAAACTGCATTATATATATATATATATATATATATGTGTGTGTGTGTGTGTGTGTGTGTGTGTGTGTATGTGTGTGTGTGTTTTATCATTACAACATGTGAGAACACGGGTGATACCCTGTACTCATCAGCCACCAACTAGGGGTGATGACACAGTTTCGGTAGGTAATGTGGTTCAGCATTATATATATATATATATATATATATATATCACTCTGACGAAGGGATTAACATCTGTCACTCACATAATGCAAAGGTATTCTGACGAACTGACCACTCTGGTATCCGTGAAAGCAAAATCGTAATAAACGAGATGTTGATACATATGCCATAAACCTTCGAGGTGACGCTAGGTCGCAAGGTGGCTGAGCGGTTGGTCATTGGTCTAACATAAAGTTAGGGGGGAATTTTGCTCCCAGCTCGTAAGTGTCCAGCGTATCTAGCTATACAGAAGAGTTGTAATACAACAAAATAGTCTGTCTGTGGATGACTATATATATATATATATATATATATGTGTGTGTGTGTGTGTGTGTGTGTGTGTGTGTGTATGAGTGTGTGTGTGTAAGTGGGTTATATTTAAAAAGTCAAAACCAACGCAATACTGGCCAGCAGTTTTGTTCACTCACACCACAGTGGCTGAGTTTTAATTTCCTTTTTATTTTTAAAAATAAAATCGTCAGACGAAACTGATTTTCATCTAATGAAATTTTTGGCAAAAATATATGCCCTTAGATGAACATCAATTAATTTTAGGTAATGTATATATATATATATATATATATATATATATATGTGTGTGTGTGTGTGTGTGTGTGTGTGTGAGTGAGTTTGCAAATAAATGACTAATAAAAATAATTACTTAAAACCAGATAATTATTTGTATTAGATTGGAATATTTGAACCTATGAATCCGTCGGCAAATTATTTGTATTCGATTGGATTCGAATTATCATATCAGTGTGTGCAAAAAAAAAACGTTTGATGAACGACTATCATTAAGTCTACATAAATATGCACAATGGACATAATTCACAAAACTCTCGGCTTAAAATAACACTTAACGGACTGACATGCCGTAAAAATCAATCAATCACGCAATCACTTGCCAATGTATCAACAATTTGCAGGCGTCGGTTGATAAAATGGAACCAAAAATTTGCCAGGAATGGAATTGGCCAGAACGATCATCTTTGTTAATTGTCAAAATCATATTCAACATTTAAGTTAAAGTTAAAACTTAATTACGATATTTTTTAAATTTCATTTTTTTAAAAGATATTTAGATTTCATCATCATCATCATCATCAAAGCGTACCACGTATACGAATTTTTCTTATTTTCTCTATCCCCATTCGTCTCTCTAAGACATCACTCCTGGTAAGTCCTCTGGACAGCATCTAGTGTCATCACAGAGCTGATGAATATAAGTTTTTGCTGGTCGTTCAAAACTGGTGTAGTGATGTATTGGAGTCCATAATATGAAGTAGACTTTGAGTTTGATATGACTTCAAATAATTAAGGACTCCGGATAATTGTTTTCATAGTCGACTACAGGACGGTGAAAAAGAAAGGAATGTATATATGAGAAAGAGATGAGAGAAAGAGAGTGAAAGAGACAGAGACAGAGATATACAGAAACACGATTAAAAGGGATAAATGAATAGGAAAGAGAAAGGTAGGGTTTTGAAAAATCTGGTTCATAAATGCAACAGGCGCCCAAGTTAAAAATAGACATGTGCCGGCAACGAGTTCTGATTGGCTGGAAGAAACTCCAACAAAAAAGCGTTAGGACAGTGGATGCGGGATAGAACATAGGAAAAGAGTTAGTTTGGGGCGAGACGCGACGATGTTAAGACGACAGTTGAACACCAACTACGACGATATGAAGACGGCTGAAAAATGCTGCGCCCATTTTGGGTGAGCTCAGAAAAGGGGTCTCACACCCACAGAGACGTTGTGAAGACGGTACCAGTTGGCAAGCACGAGTCAGAATTACAAAAGAAAACGTGAAAGTTAATATCAAGGTCTGAGTCTGCCCTCTCTCTCTCTCTCTCTCTCCTCACGACATTTTATTTCTCTTTGTCTAGTAAAAGAGGTCGACATAGTTCATACTCTCTTTCTCTCTTCTCGACGACTACAAAAAGTGTATTAGCGAATAAACGTTTGCATTAGCAAGCAAAGCTGAAGTTTCTGCGTGTTCGTCACGTCTTTTTTTCATCACGGTAGAGTTTACAACAGGGATACCACTGACATTTAAGAAGCAATGCTACAAGGGTCAGTCGAGAATCGTGATAGTAAAAACGTCTTTTGAGATCGTCCTAGCTCAAACGTCCATTTGAACACCGTAGCATTACAATCTTCTCTTTGGTACAATTCACCAGCAGTATCCAGTATACCTTGCTTGTCTTACTTAGATAGTTTGAGAGATGGGAGGCAAGTGGGCATACAACTGCTGTTTTTTATGATGGTTCTTTCAGGATTTATTCAAACCAGCACGCAGCATTTTTGTGGAGTTCTAAGCTAGCTTTTATCAAAATGAGTTTTATTAGTTGTACAACTATACAATAGTACTGACACGGTCACAGCTTGGAAGAATACCAGTTTCATTTTATCGGGGAGATCAGATTTCCGTACCTGACGAATACAGAACATGCTTTACCTATGCGTGCGTTAACAGCGCTTTCAGTAAATGAGATATTGCTACCAAGGTTGGGTTAAGAAGCTTACATCTGTAATCAAAACAATCTTTCTCCTATTTTTATCAATACGCATTGAAATTAATCCACGAGTTAGAACAGAGATACATTTTTCTTTAAAATATCAAGTGCATCGGTCGTGAAATTATTTCATATAAATCATTTTACATGGCCGAAATAAAATAAGAAAGAAAATGTGAATCCAATTTATTTTGTAAATTATCTGACAAGAGATAAACTACGTTCGCAAAGGGCCAATTCATACCTTAAAGAGATCTGACGTATTGTTTCTTCTTCCTCTGATAGGGGAATTAAATTTCTCCACTCTGAGTTCAGTTAGAATTTCGATTTTCGTAAATGCATTAAAATTTATACAAATTACGTTTTTTAAAATAACAAAAATGATTTTAAATCTGTAACTTATTGAAGAAAACATAATAACATTTTTTTTATTTCCATGAATTAATTTGTTATTCATTTATGCAAAAAATTCTTTTGGTCAATCTGAATAATGCATTTTTTATATTCTATGTTTTAATTTTTTTAAATATATAATGCCATATTGTTTATATTTGATACCAATTTTTATAATATAGATTTTTTATTCCAGTAATTTCATTTCTGTTTCACGAATATGAAAAATTTGATCATTCAGACAATGCGTTTACAGATTTAATATAAGAATTTTATGTCGTCTGATATATTTTTATATACGCTAACAAAAATATGCGCCCTTCGAGAGCAAATATCTAAATTCTAATGTAAGAAAATATTATTACCAAATTAGGAAGACAAAAGAAGATACAAAAAAGCGCCAAAAATATCTTATACTTATTTCTATTCTATTTTTTTTATTTGTATATGAATTATTGATTATTACCTTAAACATGTTGGATTATGAGAGCAACTTAGACGCAAGCTCTTCCCATCACTCCCAGCTTTCAGTGATACATTTTCCTTATGTAACTATTTATCTAAGTTAGACTATAACAATATAAATCAAAATTATTTGATTTTGTCAATGTATTTCTTTTTAAATTTATCGACTGAATTTTTACGCTCAATTCTTCCAAAATAAAATCAATAAAAAATCAATAATACCAAGCAAATATTCATGAAAATGAAATTTTAAGATCAATACGCAAATTACTTTTACAGTTCACACCGTAAACCACTATTTATTCATAAAAACAATGTTACGTTATTTGTACTTAGATAATTCTAACAGTATTTATAATAGAAAAGATATCAATAATTAAGATTAGATTTGAATACCATCCAAATCATGGAGAATTCAGCGAATATGACAAGGGGAATTGAGGCATTAATTGTTTTGGTTAGAGACATATAATCTCTATTAGGATAATATTATAATAATGATATTTAATAAATATTGTATCATTTATATATAATTTTACCGGGCCATTAGAGTGTTCGCCAATGGTCCGGAAGACCGGAGTTCAATCCCAGGTCGAGTCATACCAAAGACTAAAAAAATGGTACTTGACGCCGTCTTGCTTAACACTCAGCATTATATTGTACGGATCAAAGGTAAAGTGGAGCAATCCAGGGAATGGAGTAGCGCTCTCCCCTACACCTCGGTGTTGTAGTTATTGAAAAAGGGAGCCTTTGGGTCACCCTTGACTAAGGTTGCTAACTTTACTTTATTTATATGTAATGTTAATTCCAATAATATAAAATGTTTAATTCCAATGAGTCAGTTTTTAATTCATAAATATGAAAAAAATTTGATCGTTTTGAAAAATGCCTTTTTATTGGCTACAAAAATATCATTATTTTCGTTTGAGTGGAAATTATTTTGGGAATGAATAAATTTTCATTTCCTTATTTTCCCGACTTTGACATTGAACTATATCCGGTGGTGAGCTTTCTGTTCTGCGGAATAACCTGTTTGATGTCATTACTCAAAGAGTCACTCTAAGTCATGTAACCCTGATAGGTTTAATGGTAAAATAACTTTCGTGGGTTATCAAATGCCAAAGCCATCCTTTTAAAAAGACAGTAGATGAATAAGGGCGTTCATGTCTTTCCCAAGGATATTCGTCTGAAAGTGAAAGTAAGAGAACGACTGGAGATCGAATTCACTTACTAAAGTGTCCGAGTCCAGCATGTTAACCACTACGCCTCGGCGATTTCGACTCAAATTCCTTTCACTTATCGTCATAAAGATGGTTGAGAGGAAAAAAAACTTTCAATTCCAGTTTAAAAGCTCATTAGCTGTAACATTTTGATTTTTTTTTTAGGTGTGTGCTGTGGGGTTTTGCGTGTCTTGGCGAACGTTTTACTGCAGGATTGTCAGCCGGAACAATAGTTTCGGTAGGGTCGTTTGGGAGAGCAAGTATGATGCTGGAAGAATGGAAACTTGTAAGGACCCCAAGAACATCACTGACCACACGATCCAGCGCACTGTTTGAGTGCGTGATTACAATAGATCTGTTTAAAATAATATTTAGAATTATTTTAAACATCATTAATACACTGAAGGTCCACTCAGAAAAAAACAGAATCGGTGACCCCAGTTCAAACCCAGAACTAGACTGTTTGCATTCTGTTTCACACTAATGTCCTTAAAAACAACATAAATCCATTTCTTCTAACCCTAATTATGGGTAAATAGTAGGACAGACTAGGTTCTTTTGCTTTGGTTAGGTTACCAATAAAAACAGAAAAGCCTAAATTCAAATCTATTGTACTCAGCTTATAAATTGATCTTACGATATATCGTCTATCATTTCTTAATCGTGTTGGAATAGTTGGCTGATTACGTCAGTACGTTAAATCTTAAAACATTGATATGGCAATTGTTTAAAATCATAACGAAGATACAATTTGCATTGTGTTAATTGTACCCTATATAATTATTTGTCTTCGGCATGCAATATCCCATCAAGACTGAAATACCTTAAAACCAACCAACCAACCAGCCAACCAACAGTCTATTTTTTCTTTACGTGCTTTTACTGCACTTCCTTTCTTTTAGTTATTGACTAATCTATGTTTATTTTGGCACATTGGCCTCAGGTTGCTTCAATTACCTGTTGTTATACATAATCAGCCATCTGAATTCCACGAAGGCTCATAGCTGTTTAACATTGTTGATATGCGGAAACCATTGTTTTCAATGTAATTTGATCGTAAACTCAACACAGGAAAATAGGTATTTATGCTGATACATCCCAACTGATATAGACAGAGAGATAAATAAACAGATAAATGTCAAGTTCATTGAATCTTTCGACAGGAAAACTCCAACGACTCGCCAATTAAAACAACATTTTGTAACATTAAAAAAAAGAACAAGCCTTGACGGCAGGACTAAAAATACGCTGACAGCATTCTCTTCAAAGTAGTAAGACAAGCCTTCTAAAAGAGAAATCATGTGTATGATAATAAACCTCACCTGATGGTGATGCTATAGATCTGGAGATTTAGGGAATGTGGAGTAGCCATTCGTTGCTATTACTCCCATGTCCACTCAGAATCGGAGTAGTAGTATCTGTTTGAGTCCTATCTATGGATCGAATAGACCTATTTAAAAATTATTCATATTCTATAAGTTCATGCCCAATATATATATATATATATATATATATAACTTTTTGTGAACAAGTGCTTATCATTTAATGCAATTAATTATTTAATGCCACATGAATATTAGATAGGAATACTTGAAATCATATAACTATGAGAAAATTGTTTGTATTAGTAATAATTACTTGAAGCTATAATTGTTTACTAATCGTTGTTAATATTATTTTCTTAAAACCATTCAAAATTGTTAGGTTTTGTTTGATTTGGTTTCTTTATTTAATTGTATATCAACCTTCGTAGGTTATTTAATGCCAAAGCCATCCTTGTAGAAGTTCCGCATGTGATGCAAAAAGAAGAACTCTTTAGAAACAACTCGTCCAAATTAAAAATGTGAACGTTCAATAAACGTGTTTCTCTAACCTGTTGGCTTAAGAACATCCATGATGTGTTGACATGCCGTTAAAATCAACCACTCGATAGAAAATGTCTGTGATTCGATTAAATGCAACTTTCTTATTTACAAAGTTTTACTTAATCGGAACAAAAAGCTCATATAACCCTGAAGAACATTCTGTTCTTATAAGGTAAATCGTCAGAGTAGGTTAAGTGCTGTTTATATTTTCCTAATCTGAAGGAAACCGTTGTTTTCTGTTTGATTTGGATGTTTTTCATTAAATTTCTTTTAGTTGATAAGAAACTTTCTCATTGTATTGAATATTCCTTGTGGTTTCCTCCATCCTTTCGATTCATTACAAAATTTATCATAGAAAAAAAAATCAAATCCCAACTTTTTATTCACAATTCCATCTTTTTTTGTTTTGTTTTTAAAACATTATTTAAGAATTTACTGATGATTTACGACATAAATAATTTTGTTAATTTCAAATTTTATTTACTAAGTTTAGCTATGACACAAGACAAGAAGTATGGGGCACCCAGTTAGAAGCAAACTTACAATGGTCATCTAAACTAACTTGTTAATAATGTTGTATATTGACCTTCGACCCGGCCAAACATGCCATTCCAAAGTGATGCACCGGAAGGAAGAGACACATTCAGTTTTCTGAAGAAATCGCGTAGACGGGCTTGGCTGACAATATGGGACAAGGTAAAATCCCATGCTACAGTCATAGACTGATGCACCGGAAGAGAGTGACCTGTGAACTGCATGACAGTAATTTCCGCTTGATGACAATAAAACATGCCATTCCAGAGATATTGAGTGGACGATTGAACTATTATATAACTCGGTGAAGACTGGAAGTCAGTCAGTTTTTGGAGACCCGTTGGTGACAAGATGCGGTAGAGGAAGCCCGCATCCAGCGGAGTGGGCCCCTGGGCCCCCGGTTGAGCAGCACAAGAGAACGGGAAAGAAACACAGTTATGGCCAATAGAGTGAGGGTCAATATGTTGCAGTTCTGTTCGGACTCCAACTCCCTCGCACACGCAAACCTTGCAGATAAAGTGAGAGGTACATATTTTTCTAAAAGACTGTGTCGCTCGTCTTTATTATTATGTCGTTATGATTCTGTATGCATACATATATGTATTATGTGTTTGTATAGTTAATCATAGTCATGCCAATACAACAATAATTACACCACAGGAGGTGCCCGCGTTAAATGTCCAGATCAAAGTTCAATCGGTACAAATGTCAGAATATCTTTAAACAACGGCTATCTATTTGATTTATAAACAAACAGTACTAATGCATCTATAATTCATGCGTTTTAAAATAATCATTAATGTTCATTAATTATTTTGTATTAAAATATTTCATTTAATAATGTTAATTGATACCGGGTGCGAACAGATAATTGAAAAAAAAAAGAAAAGAAAAACAAATACAGCAGCCGAATGAAAGACGACGTGACAAAGTTCAACATCTCGTCCAGTGGGCTTGGTGTAACAAAATACACTTGATCTTGCACACGGGAACGAAACTTCACGAAGTCACCAGCAATCGGTCACGTAAGTTGTTATAAGGCGGATGATATCCCTCACGCTAGGAAGAAATTGTTTTGTGAGCCCTGATATAAGACGAAGAATTTCTTGATTCAATTTTTTTTTGTAGCTGGGTTATGAGGAGATAACTGTTCGTGTGAACGGAGAACAAGGAATTTAAAACAATTCAGTTTAGTATAAGTACACAGTTTAATAGTCAAGAACATGTCTGTTTGAAACTATTCAAGCAGTTATATGTAACAATTCAGTTAAGTTTTAATGTCGAAAACAGTTCTATTTCATATAATTTACTTAAGCATAAGCACGCAGTTTAAATGTAAGTACGGTTTAATTGTCAAAAACATTTCTATTCCAAGCTATTCAGTTAACTCAAACAATTCAGTTTAGCATAAATATGCTGTTAGTTCTATTTAACCCATAGATAGGGCCCTATCAGGTGCTACCACTCCGGGACAGAATGGATCTGGTAGCGATGGCAATGATGGGGTACTCCGCATTCCCCAAAGCTCCAGTACTGCTGGAACCTTACCATCAGATCGTTTAGTTTCATAGCCAGAACACTCTTAGGTCTTACCCCTCTGCAGAGGTGCAGTCAGTATATTCTACATCCCCAGCCGACTGGGCAATTCCCAATCCGATGTTTTAGTCATCACCGATAAAAAAAGTCCTTGGTGACTCCGCTACACTTTCAAATATAAAATATTTTCCGCACGAAAGAAACTGAATAGGCATTACATCTGGTGTATTTGTCCTCCTTTTTGTTGAAGTTTTTTGTGAGGAATCTGAGCCTCTCAAGATTTGCAATTCTGTTCATAGCAACACAAAGGAAATGTCACTTCTTATCTGGCAATACATTACTCGCTGGTCTCTTTTGACAGAGTCTTTCCTAAAAAGATTTGAACTAGAGATTTTCTCTATTGTATTCCAAAGGGAAATAGTTTGTCACTGGAAGCAATGGGAATACGTGAGGCAAACGCCCTTTTGCATCTAGGAGTATAATATCAAGAAAGTCACGGCGGAAAGATTTTGGCAGGTTTCACTAAAAAACGATCCAATATAGATTTCTAAATATATTGTTAAATATTTCCATTGATTACTCTTCTAATTTCTTGATATTTGGTCAAAATTAAGCAAAAAATGATAAAACCTAAGTTGAATGTGCGAACGAACATTTGCAACAAGATTATGATTGGATGTAAAAACGTACATTGAAAATGCTTAAAAGCACTTACTGTAACGATTATTGTCATAGGAAATGAAGTCGACGTTCCGAGTTCAAAACCTGGACAAAACTGTTCGTGTTTCACTTCACACGAATGCGTTTGGGAAAGTCATGAACCCATTTGTTCCCCCACTCTCAGTGATAGATAAACAGTGCGGTAGACTGTTTCTTTTTAGCCTTGGTAAGGCAAAGAGTAAGAAAACTGAAATTTAATTAGCTGCACACCGCTAAAAAATTGACCTTGTGACACATCCTGAAAAGGTCAGGGGGTTTTGGTGAATATATAAAGGAAAAAAGAGCACCATTTGATAGAATAAAATTCAGCTATTAAACAGCTTTTTTAAAATAGACATGGCCATTGACGATGCTTTTTTATTCGCGAGGAACAAGGGGCTATTAAACCAATCATGGTAAATCGAATTATTTATCCAATTCAATATACAATTTCTGTGTTTTAAGAGTCACAAAGATAAATGACAGTGTACTATGTGATTTGATGACTTTGTGATGGAAGGCCGCTTTGGTTGGCAATTTTGTGTGAGGGTTTTTCGCAAAATGGTGAATATGACATGCTAAACATAGCTTGTATATTTGTCCTTTTTACGAAAACTGGACGAATTCTTGTTCGTCTTTTGCTTTTTTGAGAAGCAAGCAGATTCCCACTTCTTTCTGGATATTTCTCTTGTCAAATTAATACTGCCACCAATGCAAGGGATATCCGTTTTGCTTTTATTATTTTTCTATCGATAATTAGTCAATGTACGATTGATTTTTGAAGTAAGAAGTCGAGTGAGAGAAAGAAAGAGAATGAGAGAGAGAGAGAGAGAGAGAGAGAGAGATCAGATAGTTAGGTATCTCTCGTGGCTTCCATCTGATAGCTACTGGACTCTCTTACTTGGAAGATGAAAACTTTCAGACTGTCCGTGTTTATTGTCAGATACACTCTCCCCTTAAACTCCGATCATGTCGGTCGCCTACCCTCTCTGACAGTCAAATCTTCCCTGACCTCTTATACAAAAGATATCCCCATTCTATTTAAAATCCTTTGCCTAAATATACAGATTGTCTTGCATGAACTTCAAAGAATGTCCGCTACTCTCTCTCTCTCTCTCTCTCTCGGAGTTGCTATTTATATTGTCTGTGAGTGTGTGCGTGTGTGTGGACCGACTGGTGATTTAGACTATTTATGTTTTTATCTTTTTCTTTTATTAAAATCACTTTGATCTGTTCATCCTTCCTTCATGTAAAATAAGTTTGAAATTAAACAATACAAGCCGTTAACTAATATTATGTGACACTTGCATTCACGGTCATAAAAATGATTGTTTTTACAGAAGTGGTGATGGCGTCATGGAATGGGAAATGCTGTGTATATAGTGCATCTTTTAGAGGTCCGATTCGCTTGGATAATCTGATCGATGCGATCTTTATTTCGTGAGTTGATATCTATGCTGAACGTTGTATGGAGGTCACATCTCTATCGCCTTTGCTGAAACCGATTACACTCAAGAGAGGAGGTTCGATTTCCGTAGCTTGAAGCACTAGTAGTGTTACGTTGATCCTCATAGGAAGTGAATTCGGCCACCCTAGTTCAAATTCGTGAACGAGTCTATTTGCAGTTCACATAGCTCTAATACCCTCTGAAAAGGTATGAATCAGAGTATTCTCCCTTTAACCTTGCAGTAAAACCAATCAAGGAAAATAAAAACTCTGAATTCAAACCGGTTGTAGACTTAGACAGGAATGGACCCCCGACAGACTAATCTGGTCCTAGACACGCTACAAGAGTTGCACCCTTACGACCAAAACAAGATACGGGACCAGTGAAAGTGAACTCCTAAAAGATATCGTTAGATATCACCGGGTAATTTTTTTTCCGCTTGGAGGAATTCAATAACATACTTAATGCCAGATGTTATAACTACCGTTTTACACCCACCCATATATAACAGAAAACAGAGGTAACTGGCAGGAATGTTCAGCCTCAACTATAATACTATCAACGTCGGCCTCTGATGTTGTCAGATATCATTAAAATTTGAGGCATTAATTTTGAAGGAACCCTTTTGGGGTGTAACATACAGGATCTTGTTTATGGCAAGGCGTAAAGGCATAAAATATAAATGAAAAATAGTGTCTTGTAGAGGAAGACTTACACAATTCAATGGTGTGATTATGTTCCATTTATTTGTAGTTTCGGTGAGACACATGGTGTCTTTCAACGTTTGTCTATTAGAACTAATTCCCTGTTGGCTTTTTCTCTCTCTTCCTTCTTCTAGTTTGGAATCACTTCCAGCGATTATTTACCATTTGAAGCATTGTAAAATCTTTCACAAAATTCGATTTCTTGAGTCACCAGACGTTTGTTACTAAAAGACAAACGCCGTTATTCAGCTCCTTGAAAACTTTCTATGATAGAATCAAATCGCAGAGCCGAAAAGAGAATTTTCATGAGAATAGTTATAAATCGAAATACCATAATCAGGTGACTTAAGATTCTTAGGATTCGAAGAATTTTTCACTGTACTCACAGTTACCATTGCCAATTAGTGGAACGACGAATAGCATTAATTATCTGAAGTACTCTTGTGTTTCTTCGAGAGTCGGCAGTTCGCAATTCCCAGATATGAGATCTGAAAAATTGCTTTTAAAGAATCATCGTATGAAATCGAGTTTTATTTTTTCCACTTCTTACGACGTTATTTATTAGTTAAAAACATAGCAACAAAAATTTCAAGTTTTCAAAAAATGTATTCCAACTTGATTTCACTCGAAATATTTTGAACACTGTCTTCGAAAAGCAATCATTATTATCTTTACCATCAGCAAAAAGATAATTCTTTTTTTTTAATTTATCAATTTACCTCCGCATCAATAAAAGAAGAAACTTCTTTTTCTTCTCTCTGTCCTCGTTTTGGCTTCTTTAATGAATTTTCACACCAGTCGAAACTAGCGACTAAAGTTTGTGATCATGTATGAAAATACCACCCTATTTCAGTATTTTCCTTGCTATTCCTGTTAATTTCAGCAATAATGATTAATAATTATCTACAGGTTTCAGTTTTTATACTACATAGTGAAATCTATATATTCGGTTCAGTAAGTACAAAAAACGGTAATCGAATGACTAAATAACTCGGTTGATTGATTTTAACGGCGAATGATGAAAAGAGCTAACGTCTAAGCTATTCGATTCTTTGATCATACCCTCTCAGTTTCAAATAGATTTATCGTAATAATTAAAATTTAGATGATATTTGAAGCAATCTTTATTTTAATTTTATTACTATAACGGTATTATTTTTTGTTTTGCTATGTATTTTTTATTATTTTCACGTCATACAGATTAAGTATCAATCAGTCTGTACCTGAAACAACGTTTCCACCAACGCCAAAATTTCCTTTGTTATTCATGCTATATTTCCAATAATTATCAAATAATCATTTCTTAATCTTAATTTGTATCTTATTCCTTAAAAAAATATCTCAATTCAAGTCAAATTTGCCTCAAAACAGCCCATGGTATTAATGAGTTTAAAATCCTACAATGTGTGTTATATGTAACTAAGAAACAAAAGTTTACATAATATATAGTGTGGATAAATTGTATACTGGTTTTAACAAAAATGTTTTGAATAAATAATTACTTAGTTGTTGAAGTGGCCGAACAGCAGCAGTTTTTTATGGTGCTTCTTGTAGGATATGCTCAAAAGAAAATATAGTATTTTGGGACTGACCCCATTTAGTTTTTTTCTTCTTGTTTTTTTTTTTAAGTTCATGTGATGCAACCCTTAAATAGTAGTGACATGAGTAAGTCTTGGAAGAATTCCTTCTTCATCAGAGGAATCAGATTTCCTTTCCTGTCAATAACAATCCATGATTTATCTACACATATATTGACATAGATTTCAGTGGAGGTGACACTGTTTTTAAAGTATATAAACTGATCAACTAATTTCAGAGACTTGCAATTTCTTGAGGAGATGGCAACGTCTTGATTAAAATAGATGAATTCTGTTTTGTCTGGGTTTAAGTAGAGAATAATGCTTTTCACAAATAAATCAATGCATTTTCTTCGTTAACATCTTTATAAACGATCATGAGCAAAAACTGACTTTCTTTCATACAATAGTAATCTAAATCGCTTTTTATAGATTATGCCAGCACAATATTCAAATTTATGTTGAGATATTTGATCAAATGCAATTCAGTCAAAAAGAAATTTTAAAAGTTAACACAATTGATATATCATAGGCTAAGTGAATGCAACAAACTCGCGTCAAGAGAATTTAAGATTGGCACAACTGGGTAGAAAAGATAGTCTACAAAGGATTGGGTAAAAAATCATAATTTTACCAAACTGAAATATATATCGACACAAAAAGCAGAATATGAGTATTTATCCAACGTCTTCATAAGAACAAGATACAAAACGAGGTCAGTTTCTAAGTAGAGTTGAGCAGGTTTGAATTCAGAGTATTTCTTTAGCTGGACCTGTTGCCATGCCAAAGAGTTCAGTCTGTCTTATTTATCCATAGCCGGAGAGAAAATAGTTGTTCATATCTTTACCAAAGGTATTAAGGCGATATAAAAAAAAACAACCTTATCTAAGATTTGAACTCAGATCGTTATGTCTATTTCCAATGTCGATAACCATTACACCACAACCACATAGCAGAACATGTCCTAAAAATGAGACTTTACGATAATTTTGCATTTCCTGAGATTTTGAGATAAAAACGGATCATTGAATCCCGGACAGAAGACCGGACATAGTACTAATTGACA